>APFE030272620.1:89630-120708 GCA_000404065.3 Pinus taeda | reverse complement strand
TCTAGAAACTGATGGAAAGGAAATTAGAGCATGGACCATAGGTCTGGGAGCTAGGCAGCGACTGCTGAGGCTCACTACAGCCTTAGACCTTCTCTCACACCAAAGCAGCAAATACAAGTAAATAGAACGACAGAAAGTAAAATAGAATAGCAAATAGGCGATGGAGCAGCAAGTCTAAAATGGAACGACCGTAAATGGAACAACAAACTAGAATTAAAGGAATCTGAACAACAAACTTTAATTAATGGAAATGACAACAACAAAGCCAAATTAATAGCAATATTTACTCTAAGAATAAATTGGACAGCACACAGAAATAGAACAACATTGATTAATGATAGGATATGAAACAATGCTGGAAGCAAAACAATAACTTAACACACGACACACCTCAATAGTAATCTGATCTTGGTAATTCAATTGTCAGTCTTAGTTATAAATAATACGACTGTCTTTTAGCACGGAGTAGCAACGTTCATAGATTCAACAATCGCAAGGAAATATAATTCTAAGATGAATTCAATAATACCAATGGTCAAATGTTACAACACAAACATTCCATAATTAAATCGCAATAGTATCCGGTAAAAACCATTTATACCAGCAATTAAAGAAACAGCAATGCGCTGCAAAGTCAATATGATATTTCTGTCTCAGAAAACGATATCACTTAGCAGATCAAACGTAACAGAGCTATGCTGTAAAATAATAAAACAAATCAGATTACCGAATCACGCTGATGAGCAAACCACGCATAAACCAAAGAAGATAATATACAACAGCAAGTGTAAATATATAATACACAACAACAGCAACGTACCACCAGAGGCTGGGCCCTTAGCCACCAACGGACGCTACTGGGTTACTTCAGAAGGAAAAGAGTGAACAACAATGCCCAAATTATGTATTAATCATTAAATGGTGAAACCATTACAATAGTTGAAGCTTTGAGACTTACAGCATAAAACAATCCTTCCTTCCTCCTATCCTATCATGAATCCTTGCTTCTGAATCTCTAATTCAAATCATCAATTCTCCATCATTCGAATCCCCAAAGTCATCTTGAAGCCATTCTGAAGCCATCCCCATCTCTGATCTTTGTTTTCATTTAAATAGAGAAAGATCAGAGAGCAGTTACAACATTGATAATTACAACATGATTTCTTTTACAAATTTGGGTTGATTCTAACCAGATGATCAACAAGAAAATATATTTCCTTTCATCTCTCAACAAAAGCAAGACGAATTTGGGTTTGCAGCTGAGATTTGGAGGACGGCCGCAACTGCAAATCTGAGAACATTGTGCTCAAAGAACCCTACGTTTCTCCCAGTACAAGCCGAATTTGGGCAAACCATTCCTCACAAAGTTAATTGGGTCCGTTCGGGACAAAACCCATGTTCCGGATTTTCCAGATTCGTCTTCAGTTGCTCAGAATCTCAACCACAAAACTGTCACTCCTTAAACCAGCGAATTTTTGAGTTGGCAGATTTAAAAAATCAAATCTTCAATCTGGAAGTTACCTTGGAGGTTAAAAATGGTGAATAAGGTTATAACCAACTTAATAGAACTATCATTGATAAAATAATTCATAATCATCAATTTATTAGAAATAAAGGAGAATAAATAATATTCATGTATAAGATCATAAATCATTTATAAAATGGATTTAAATGATAAATTATAACAAATGATATGATGAAGAATAGTGGAAATGGGCGGGATAAGTGTTCAAAAGTGGTAATAATAATGGCATATTAACAGCCCAACAGTGTTATAGTTTCTAACGATGATCTGGTCATCCTAGCACTTCTAGGCCTTCCTAAGAGCTGACACAACTACCAAGATTCAGTAAATGGGAGTGAGAAGCTACCAGAGTGGGAGTGTTTGTGGTTTGACTTAGTGCAAGAAAAGATTCGGTAGAACACCAGAGATGGATCTTCATCCAGGCATGATGATGAGGAGAATTGTGCCTTGGCTAGAAATACAAAGAAAAGGAAAGGGAAGTCATCCCATTTTAAATCAGATTCTAGCCAAGCAGGCAAGAAGAAGCACTTATTGAAGGTTAAATGATTTCATTGACATGAGTTGGGACACTATGCCACAAAGTGTCTGCATAATAAGGCCGACAAGAAGCCCTCAAGAGGAGCAGTAGGTAAATCTCTTTCTTCACAATTCGAGTTGGCTTTCGCCCTCATTGCTTGCATGGTGACATCAATGATGGGTAGTGTGCGGTATTTGGATAGTGGAGCCTCATTCCATATGAGTGGAAACGAAAAGTACTTCAATGACTTAGAGGAGAAGAACCTCTAAATGCACATCGAAATGGGAGATGATGGAAGTTATAGCACAACTGACATCAATATTGTTACTTTTCAAAGGGAGACTAGTTCTCCTGTCACATTAAAAGATGTGCCTTTGAAAACATTCATACTTACTTGGGTTGGACCTTCACTTTTCAACCTATGCCTCAACCCTCGTCATACTTATGTATGTTACATGTTTGAAGAAGAATTTAGTTTTAGTTTCTACGTTGGAGGACCATGGCTATGATGTGATATCTAACAAAGGAAAGGCTTTCCTTCATCACATAGCCTCAGGACAAGTGAATTGGATCGGGGTTTGGGTGAATAACATCTACAAATTAAATTTAGAATATTGTGCTACTTTGAGCACAAAAGTAGAGAAGGTGCAAAACCGAGACATTGATGAACTGTGGCATAGAATATTTTTCCACTTACACCACAGAGCTTTGAAGATCATGAAACATGTTTCTACAAAACTTCCCAATGATGCACTAGAGCAAAGAGATACATGCAAAGGGTGTACATTGGGTAAATACACCAAAGACACCTTTTATCATAAGTATAGTTGAGTGCAAGTGATCCTTGAAGGAGTTTATTGGGATGTGTATGGACCATTCTCGACAGCCTGCATGACCAAGCATGGGTATTATGCAATATGTGTAGATGATTTCTCATGTAAGTGTTGGATTTTATTCATGCAGAAGAAAGATCAGACATTCTATAAATTTTGTGAATTTAAAGCACTTGTTGAGAAAGAGAATGGAAGGAAAGTGAAGCCTCTTAGAAGTGAAAATGGTGGAGAATATGTGTTGAATGAATTCAAGAACTTTTGGGCATCAGAAGGAATTCGACGAGAGTTAATAGCACTACATAACCCACAACAAAGTGGGGTGGCATAAAGGAAGAACAAAAGTATTGTGGGAGCTACATAAGAAATGTTACATGATCAGGACCTATCGTTGCACTTGTGAGCTAAAGCATGCAACACAATTGTATGCCTGCAGAACAAGAGTCCTCATCGGATTCTCAGGATGAGTACACCAGAAGAAGTTTTTCCAGGTAAGAAACCAAATGTGGCACACTTTAGGATCTTTGGTTCAATAGTTTACTGTCATGTTACCAAAGATGGAAGGAAAAAATTATAACCAATAGTTGAGTTGGGGATATTTGTGGGGTACATTGATACACCTCACAACTATTGGTGTACCTGCCACCTCTCATGATTACAATGGTTCGTAGAGATGTGAATTTAGATTAAGAGAATGCCATGAAATGTTCCCTTGAGAGGGAGATTTGGTTACATGCTGACAAGGAGCTTTTAGGTCCAAAGGAAGAACCTTAGGATGATGTGGAGCAGCCACATGTAAAGGAGAAGAGAGTGGAAGCACCCACTCATGTAGAGACTTCTAGAGATGGAAGGAAGTGCACCAGAGAGGCTGACAAATTGATGCATGATTCTAGAGAGAATGTGGGAGCACCCACATCACAGTCCAGGTAGAGAAGGTCACCTAATTGGTACACTAGCTACATGTCTCTAATAAGAGAGAGTATAGAGATTGAGCCATCCTCATTCGAGGAAGTAGTGAAGCAACCAATATGGGTTGACGCCATGATAGAGGAGTATGAGTCCATTATCATAAACAATATTTGGGAAGTGGTCCCAAGACCAACAGACAGGTCAGTGGTGAGCTCCAAATCACTTTACAAAGTAAAGCAATTAGCAGATAGGAGTGTGGAGAAACATAAGGCCGGATTTGTGGCTAGAGGGTTCTCTCAGGTGGAAGGAATTGATTATGAGGAGGCCTTTTCTCCAGTAGCAAGGTACTCTTCAATCAGATCTATTTTAGCACTTTTAGCGTAGATGGGATGGAAGATACATCAAATGGATGTGAAGACAACATTCCTCAATAAAGTGATTGAGGAAGAGGTGTGTATTGAATAGTTGGAAGGATTTGAGATCTTTAACAGAGTCGCATGTGTGTAGACTCAAGTGAGTGTTGTATTGATTGAAATAAGAACCCCGTGCTTGGTACACCAGGATTGAAAATTATTTCACCAGGTTGGGCTTCACCAAAAGTGAAGCAAATGCAAACATTTACTATATTGTGGTTGAAGGTAAATTGTTGATTATAGTATTATATTTCGATGATTTAATTTTAATAGGTGTGGATAAGGTGGTAAAACATTTCAAAGAGGATCTTGCAAGATAATTTGAGATGAAGGACATGAGGTTCATGCATTTTTCCTTGGTATAGAAGTATGGAAAGGAGATGAGGAATTGTTTGTCTCCCAGGGCAAGTATGCAACGAGATATTGAAGAATTTTCACATGGAGAGAAGCAAACCCATGGAGACTCCTCGAGCAGGGAACTGGAGGAAGGAAGATGCTAGTTCAAGTGAAGTAGTGGAGGCTATTATTTATAGACAACTTGTGGGTTCAATTATGTATTTGGTGAACACATGACCAAACATATGTTTTTCAGTTAACCATCCTAGTCAAGCAATGGTTAAGCCAACGAAACTATATTGGAACGAAGCTAAAAATCAGTTGAGATACCTCAGAGGAACCACTTAGTTTGGTCTTTGGTACAACTGGACAAAGGGAGTGAAGCTACAAGGCTTCAACAATTCAGATTCAGTAGGGAGATCATCTAACAGAAAGAGCACATAAGGGGGGATTTTCAGGATTGGGTCAGCAACAGTTTCTTGGTAGAGCAAGAAGGAGCGATGAGTTGCACTGAGTTCAACAAAAGCAAAGTACATGGCTTCTAGTCAAGCATATTGTGAAGCTATCTGGATGAGGAGGATATTTTTTGCGTTATTTGGTCAGCGTATTCCTATAGTGATTTATAGTGATAATCAGAGTTGTATCAAACTGTTAGAGAATCTATTTTTTCATCATCGGTCCAAGCATATCAACATCTGGTGTCACCATCTACAAGATTGTGCATATAGGAGAATAATATTGTAAAGTACATTCCTATAGAGGGACAATATGCAGACATCTTAACTAAGGTATTGTTAAGAGATGAATTCAAGCTCCATAGAGGCATGATTGGGGTAGAAGATAATCCCTTTCTTGTTGAGAGGGAGTATTGAAAATGCAACAATAAAATCATGATTTAATTTTTCCCTTGAATTAAATTAGGAATAAATTTGTAATTCCACATCACAAGACAATGTGTACAAGTTAGCTAAGTTAAATTGACTTAGTTGGCTCAGTTAATTCGATTTGAGGGTCTAAATTGAGTCATGTAGAGTGTCTCCTACATTATAGGAGCCCTGGTTGTGTTTATTTTCAGTTTAACCAAGTTAAAGTGAGTTAAACTAGTTCCAACTAATGGAGGAACTAGTAGGAGGTCAGACAATGGGGTGTTGTTTCATGTGTTCAACCAGCTAACTGATGATTCACTAACTCATGCATATCAGATTTGAGAGTTATCCAGTTGATATTGGAGTTCATGGACAATGTACTATCAGTTGTATAATCATCTGAATTTTACAGGTGGTGCATGCAGTCAAAGGAAGACCTATGAGGATTTCAAAATTCATATTGAGGAATTTCCCTAATTAATAGGGGGCCAATTACCAAGGAAGAAACACAAGGAAATGGGACATGGGCAAGCCAAAATTTGGTTAAGTCTTGGCCTAAGCTTGTCTAGGAAGAAGTGAGATAGATAGAGATAGTGTAGAGGTTGCTTGCACTTGAGAAAAGAATTGTAATTTTCTCATATTTTCTCACTAATGCAATATACAAATAACTGGAGTTTTTAGTTGTGGCTTTCCCCAAGAACTCATTATGTATTTTGTTGATTGAATTCATTCTATTATATGCTTTGTGATTTTGTGATTGTTTAATTGTTTTTGTTGATGAGTAGAGTAGATTCAAGTCTATTGTTTTAGAAAATTATAATTAGCAGTTTGAATCTATAAGGAATTTCTACAATAATCGAATCTTTGAAGGTACAAATATTTTTTGAAGTGAAAAATATTTCTTATATGTGCAATAAAGTTGCTCAAATCTAAGCACAGCCTATCCTTTAAAAAGAAAAAGGAAAAAAAACATCCGAAGAGCCATCAAATGTTTTGAGGTGTAATTAGGTTGAGTTTAGCCTACACACAACTTAAATTGAAAAAAAAACATCTTTACCTTTTTTTGTAAACCAAGGTTTTATTCATTCATCAAAAGTAGAGTACATCGATAGAAAAATTCAAGTAGTCCACGATGGATTCTCGGTAGTCCATTTCGTTAATGCCACCTTTGACACATTATTGTACCCACCCTAGCTGGTCGAAGTCCCCTGCCATTGAGTCTAGGAGCTGGAATTACGTGGCACGGGTCGCATAGTGAGGATCGAGACATACTCCTTTAAGACAGGAACAACAACAAACTATGGCACCTCCCGACGCACCGTGAACCACAATAGAGTAGCAAGAAACCTTGAATTATCCACCACTCTTCTACTTCTCAGAACTGTCGACCTTCTCTCACTAGTGCAGGGAGTTGCAAGAGAAACCACATGTAAGAAATTCACCAATCAGACGGAGATCTTATCGTTGCCTCTACCAGAGCAAGTGCCTAGGAACATAATTGTAGACAGAAATATGTGACACCTAGGCACAAACAAAGAAGATACAAACCCAAACCAATTATCAATCACTGTAGACACCTCCAGACCATTTTTTCACTACCGAACCTAATTTCTGCTTACCCAATAATGGGTCTCAAGAATCCAGAGAAAAGCCACAAAGATAGGAGGAACCAAAAGATAAACGATTGACAGGAAACTCAAATGCACTCACAAGCACTGATAACATCCAGGAGGAGAACCAGGAAGCAACAAAAGAGTGGGCTTTAGAGTTGACCAAATTACCCTACAAAATTCACTTAAACCTCTAAAAAATCGAGAAACCATGCGAAGGGAGAGAAAATTAGTGCTTTTGTGAGCTGAACGCAGTGGATGAGATGACTGCGAAGGAATATCCACCATTCCCAAACTACCACAACATAAAAGCAATCCTGAAACTAAATAGGTGCCATAAACCCACGTCCCTCTCCTACTCTGTATCCGAAAGAGAAGGAATGAAACACTGCACATGACACCATTAACATCATCGTACACCATACATGATGGGACGACATGGTGACTGTCCTCCTTACCACCCACCAAATGCTCACATTCATGACACACATGTTTGCGTGACCTTAGTGTAATCTCACAATTATGTTTATTAACAAAACAATACAAATATTAAAATTGTGAACCATCATAGCGTGAGTAGTGAGATATGGTTTCCATTTTTTGACCAACAAAAATTGGGATCCAAACACCACAAATATTGATCTAACTAAACATCTCACCTTGAGAATTGAAATGGAAAGCTTCCAATTTTTATATTTGCAACTTTCAATTTTAAAAACATATTTTCTCCTTGTAATGATTGTGGTTATTTTACCATTACAAATGTTGATCTTACTAGCCACTCTATCTAGAGTAATGAAATGGAAAGTTTCCAACTTTTATGCTTATGACTTCTGATGCCAGAAAACCACTTCAAGTAGGGAGATGATGTCTTGGGTTTTGTCATAATAGAGGTTGAGCTCACTAGCTACCCTTAAGAGAAAGAAATTATAGGTTTCCAACTTTGATACTTGTGACTTCTAAAGTTGAAATGCTACTTCAATCCCAGAGATCTAATTGTCACAAAATTGAGTTTTATAGCTATCAACCTAGCTTAAGCAACAAAATGATGAATTCTTTTTCGATAAAAAGCATGCTTGATTCCAATAATCAGGATTAAGTGAATTCATTCATCGTAGACTCTTAACATGTTGGGGATTGAGCTCTCTAAATACCATGAATTGTTACCCAATTATAGACTCCAATCCTATTGTCATTTATTTGTGTTTGACCCCAAAATGGTGTAATGGCATTTACTCTAAATTGGACTCCTTCCTACTATGGAATGATGATTTTTTCTATTTACTTATACTTCATATAATGAGTGAGAGTGAATTTGAATTTTTACCTATGCTTATGAAAAGGGCCCATGTTGATGTTTGAATGTATTTATTTTTTCTTTTCTATTGTGCTTTTCAATAGAATTTATGGTAATTTTTTATTATTAACAAGCGTAGGTTTTAACATACATGATTTTTAAATTTGGGAAATTTTGAATTTTTATAGTGCTTATAATGTTATATTTGTGGTTTATTTATACCCTAGATAACATGATGAGTTGTTACCTAACTTTAAGCTATGGACGTATTGCCATTAATTGAGGTTCACTTCCAAAATACTACAATGACATTTTTCCTATATTAGACTCCTTCCTGTTATGTCATGGTGACAAGGGCTTTCAGTCACTTGTCTCTTTACTTATGCTAAAAAGAGTGTCCATGATGCCTTTATATCTTTATTTGTACTTACTTTGTATCTTTACCCATGCTTAAAAAAAGGGTTTGTGTAAATGTTTTCTTGTATTTTGATTTATATGCTATTTAAATTTGACTTTTGATATATAGGTCATTTAAATTTGGTAACTTTACCCTTACTTCAAATCTTTATGTGTGCTTGACACAAGAGCCCGTGTTAAATTATGTTTCGTTATATTTATTTTTTCTTTTTTATCCTGGTTATTGATAAGATTTATGACCATTTTTTATAATTAACCAGTATGACTTTTGACATCTAATTTCTTTAAATTTAGTAAGTTTTTAGTTTTGATAGTCCTAGGGGGTTGTGTTTATGGCCTTATTTATATTTCATATGACATTATCAATTGTTACATAACTCTAGACTCTTGTCCTATTGCTCTTGATTGTCTTTAGTCCAAAAATATGGCAATGACATTTTTTCCCTTATGTTGTACTCCTTCCTGATATGACTTAGTGTTTGTCTCTTTACTTATTCTTAAGACAAAAATCAATAACTTTATTCTTTAAGTATACTTAAAAAAAGGATCTATAAAAACATTGTATCCTTAATTAAGTAAAAAAAAATAGCCTATATAAATATTTTATTGTATTTTTTTTAATTTTTTTTCTACTCATGATTATTAACATAGTTTATGATTTTTAATAATAATTAATTTAAAATATTTATAAATAAAATTATTTTAAATTAATAAATATTGAATTTTAATAATATTTTATAATAAATCTATATTTTTAATATAACCAATTTATATTTTAATAGATTTTATAAAAATTTTTTTATTAATATAATAAGATATGTAATCCCATTTTATATTAAAAAAAATAAAAACTATTTAATATAAAAAAAAAAAAAAACAGAAATCTGAATATTCTCACTAAGAGCAAAACCTTGACCATATATGTCATATTCATGGTACTCACTCGATGATAAAATAAATATGCTAATATTTCCTTTTTAGTAAAATTTAATTTAAAAACCACCGACATATACACACAAATATCCGAAAATATCATGGTTGTTTTGTGAGTTGATTTAAATACTTCCTTGAATCAGTACCCTGGAGCAAAGAGCCCAATGTCCTTGTAAAAATGTAAAAAAAAAATGTTTTTTTTTTTTTAATTATCAATTCAAATACAAATTACAAAAATAAATAGAATATATAAATTTTCTTTCGGAAATCTTCTATCTTCATAGATGAAAAAATAATTCTCATCCATTTAGTAATTATCTAATTCAATTCGAATTGTTTTTATTATTAGTTCCATATTTCAGTCTCACTTGCATTAGACCGAGACATATTTTGCTCAATGGCATGATTTTAATTTTCCAATTATATTTACTTTGGTATTTGTGTTTTGATTATTTAATTATTTTATTTTCAGTTAGTTACTGTTCAATTATATTTACTTTGGTGTTTGTGATTTGATTATTTAATATCCCATCATGAGACAAATTGCTATTCATTCTGTATAATTTTAAAGGTAGGTGTTTATAATACGATTTTTTGGAAGTTTTTCAGGTTGGTTTTTCTGGTCGCAATTTATTGAAATCGCAAGTTTGATAGCTAGTTTCTGCACAATCAAAGTGTGCCAAAAGTTTTTAAGGGCGCTGAATCCAAATATGAAATTAAAAACCATTTTAACTACAACAAATCAAGATTTAACTTCAATTTCTTCCGCCGAATTCCATCACCAAAATCTCCTAAAAATTACATTATAAACAACTCCATTCTAGGGTTTCCTACCTGCCTTCCCACACTTCGGCTTTTTGTGGTCTTATTATTTATTTATATTAAAGCAGGAAAACCAGCTCCCACATGATCGTCTATTTTTTTTTTGCTTTAGTAGATTCTCGTTGGTCTGTCTTGTGTTGGGTAGTTTCGCGTATTAAATTATTTAATGGTTATTTTACTCACACCTCGTGTTAGGATAGGGATGAACGAAGGATTTATTAATTTTGAGTGAATCATCATAGGTCAACCTTCTTATTTGAAAGGGCACTTTACTAGTGAATTGTTTTGTAACGTTAACTGTAAGTGATATCCACGTAGGATCCTTGACTCTCAATCACCATTTATATCAGGTTGCGTAAATAATGCTATCTTAGTAGTGTGTGAAATCTTCATTGGACTTTAGTAAACTTGGATAAGCTATGAGAGAATAATTTTATCACCTCTTTGATAGAGTTTTTAATCATAACAACATTATGGCATCGATCCCATTTACAACTTATATATATGTAGGGGAATTGTGTGATTTCGATTCAGCGTAAGATCAAATTAATTAATTTTCATTATAATCTAAAAGTATATTTAATAATTTATTACAGTAAAATATACTAATAATTTATCACTTAGAAAATGTTGAATTATTTGTAAATACACTTATATTTTTATAGTCTTATTTTTGAAAAGTGCTTATTCTTCTAACTTTATCATAATGAACGAAGTTTTATTGGGGAATTTGACCTTTGGGAGTTAGTGCAAGACTTACCTCCCCACCATTTGAACTATAAAATTTTGTCATAAGGCCTAAGGAGTAGGCTCCCCCACCGTGATGGAGTCTAAGTTTTTTCTAAGTCATAAATTCTTAGTATATCTAATTTATGAGCTATTGAAAATACTCTTGTTCTTATAGCGTCAACATCTAAGTTTGATGTTAGGACTCACGAGATATCTTCAACAAGTTACCAATTCAACATAGTAAAATAAATAGAGAGAGAAAAGAAAGAAAAAAAGGAACTCATGGAAGATTTATATTAGTTGCATGTACCATAATTGAAATAAAATGCTCTTTGCAATGGTACAACTCATAACATATGTTAGTCTTTTTGTTCCTTTAGCTTATTATTACCCATTAGCCATAACTTTCCATCATTTTTTCTTTCTAGAGAGTTAACTAGTTCATTAGGGATTAGTCATTCATGATTTACATGCATTTAAATAATTAGTTAATTACTTTGCAAGAGTTGATGTGCATTATTCATATAGAGGAGTATGATTGGAATTAATCAACATATCGTCACTGCATAGAGGAGTATACTTGATGTGTGTTAGCATGTCTATCATATGGTCACCGCATAGAGGAGTATACTTGATGTGTGTTAGCATGTCTATCTTATTCTGGCACAATTAGAGTGCATTAGTTGCAGAAATACTCTTTTCTAATTATAGTGCATTAGTTGCAGAAATACTCTTTTCTAATTTAGGATAATTTTGTATATATAGACAATCTTTTATTCTAAAATAAGAGATAAAGAAAGCATTACAAACAAGTATACATTTTAATTATTATTTCATTGTCCATTAAAAGTATTGTGAGTATTGCTACATCTGTTGTAATCTAACAAAAAAATATGCATTGGTGGCAAGTAGGAAGTAACAAGAAGTAAACTATATATGAATCGTATACAATAAAAAGAAAAGAAAGAGAAGAGTTTTTGGTGGGCAGGGAATCATTTTTTTGGTGATGGCGCTGGTGGAGACTTCTACTACTCGCAGATGGCTGGTCATGGCTGGTCAATAGATCTTGTAGGCTGGTCCATTGATGCTTCTTGTGTCCCATCTAGAGAACTTAAGATATTAATTTCGCATCTCGGTTTCTCTCCCGATAACTAGTTGGACCCTTCCACTTTGATCTCTTTGATGATTAGTTACCAAATTCGGCCGTACTGCTGAAAAAAATTCGAAAATTCGTTGGTTCGATTCGATTTGCGAATTAATTTGAAAAAAATTCGAAAATTCGTTGGTTCGATTCGATTTGCGAATTAATTCGAAAATTCGAGTTCGATTCGGTGCCAATTCACTGGTCACTCCATGAGCTATCACATTACTCGTTCTCCCCACCGTTATTTTGTCCAGGGCCTCTTGAACAATCTTCTCCGATTGGCTGTCCAACAAACTCGCTGACTCGTCCAGCGGTAATATGCTCGGATTCTTTATGATGGCCCTCGCTATAGCAATCCGTTGCTTTTGCCCTCGCGATAATTGCACTCCTGTGTCTCCGTAATCTGTTTCGTATCCCTTCTCCAAAGAGCTACACAAATCCAAGTTAAATTCACTGCCTTGATTCAGTCCATCCAAATTAATACCCGAAACAATCTGTTTAATTACAACTGATTGAATATATATCTTGTTGCATAAACAATTTGTTTGAACACGAGCATTTACCTGATGAAGTCATGAGCATTTGCAGCCTTTGCAGCTTCGATCATCTCCGCCTCGCTTGCTTTCTCTTTCCCGTAGAGAATGTTGTCTCGAATGCTTCCTCCAAACAGCATGGGCTCTTGACGTACCAGAACTATGTTACTCCTCAGACTATTCAAATTGAAGTTCCTGATGTCACTACCATCGATTTTTCACCCGATCCTTTTAGGGTATCGTAGATCCTTTCCATTAATCCAATGATGGTCCATTTTGTTAGAAATTTCTGTTAATTTTAAACACAAAAGAACAGAGAAAATGCTTTGTTTCTTCCACAGGATCCAGAAACACACAATCTTTAACAGGGGAGAACGAGTAATGTGAGACCAACCATAGGCGGAATAAATATTAAGTATTTTAGTATTATAGTATGTTTTTTTATTATTTTGAGTAAGTATTAAGTATTAAAAATAATAATTTCTAAATTAGAAAATTTTATGAAATGAGAAATTGCAATTAAGGAAAAAGATAATTCTTACCTTACAAGAAATTATAAAATAACAAATTGGTTGGAAATCAATAACTCTTATATAAAACATAAAAAACAGTAACTTCTATTTTGGAAAAAAATCAACTTATACAACTTTTATAATTTCATTAAAATTTTGAATATAAATGATTATTATATATATTATATATATATATATATATATATATATATATTTAATTGTTCGTAAGATGTATAGTGTCGAATTTTTTCCGTATTGAATTTTATAAAGGCGAATTTTTTCCGTATCGAATTCGAATCCGAATTCGAATTTGGTAACTATGCTTTGATCTCGTGTATGTCAGAGTGTTGTTCAGGTGTAGGGTCCCATTGTGACATGCTTGGTGAAAAAATGAAAGTTGGGCTACGGAGGGTTCAGTTCTATCGATCGTGCCTGGATAGGTGCTTCTACAACAGCCATCTGATAGATGATTAGTGCAAGTGATTGAAACTGCAACCAGGACTGTAATAGTTGGTCCCCGTCAATGAGTAGTTTCAAATTTCAATCAAGATACCCAGTTTCTCCACAAAAAACAGATTGACAATAGAAAACAAAGAAATGGAGAATTGAGGCAGGCTTTCTGTTCGATGAAGACGTTATAGCTGCGTAGGAAACAAGGATCCCGAATTGATAACTCCTGCACCATCTAACCCTTGAGGGTATTTGGGACCAATGGTGTTTATTTTATCATGGAGCGACTGGAAAGGAATAAACGTACTACTATTATATAGTTGAGGGCAATAACTGTCAGGGGCAGAATGTAAGGGCTTGCCCAATACCTGCCAACACTGCTGGGTTACATTTGCGGATGAAGTAGGGTTCACTGATGAATATCCAAAGGGAATTTCAGGAATACCCATGAAACGCTGCACCATGGCCCTGAAATTTGAAGTATCGGTGTTCAGCAGCGTAGTCGGCGCTCTCCTGGAGGCCCTGGATCGTTTCTTGCCCACCTTGGCAGCTCCTCCGGGATTTACAGAGAGACTAGCCGAGTTACTTAGACCTACGGATTGAGGAAGCCATGGCTCCGTGGTTGTCACCCGCGTTGCCTCTGCGAGTTTGGAATTGGTAGTCATGGGTAAGGAGAGGTGTCCACCTCGAAAATCCTGCTCGCCGTTGCTTGATATCATGAAGCTCTGTGTTTCTCGGTGGCTGCTGTCGTTGCTTGCCGGCTTCTGTTGAAATTGCGCAGAGGTACCAAACAACTGAGAACTGCCCGCACTCAGCATTCCAAACGACGGAGCAGACAGATCCAGAGGCCCCAAGCTGTTGTTCAACAAGAGGGCGTTATAAATGTAATCTTCCCCGGCATTTGACATAAACTCCATTGTTCTGGAAAATTCTCTTCACCACAAAATACTGTAACCTAAATAAAAACTCTAGTGCTATCAAGTCCAATATATAATGTAATTCCTGCTTCTCTGGTTTGCGTGAGGCAGCGTGTTTATAGTTCATACCCATATCCTTTGTCAACCGGCACTAGGTCGCCGCATACTGCCGAACGTTCACATTGGCAAGGAGGCTAGCTCTCTTAAATGTTGGTCATGGGGTGCCGTAGGCCGCAGTAATGTGTCCGCTGTACTTCCATCAGGTTCTATATGTGTCTAAATTCATGAAGAAAGTTGAACCTTATCGTTGTCTTCCATGGCGGAGTGTTCACATTTGACCCTCAATATAATATAAACAGTGGTCCACAAAACATGCGGTGATTAGACTGCCGTAATGGAACACTTCTATCATGTTTTTAGCAACCGACCTGAACTTGTCATGAACCATTATCTTTATTCCAGAGTATTTTAGCAATATAAAAATTTGTTACATTTATGTATTTTATAAAGCAAGTGACACAAGAATAATATGTTTAAGATGTGAGGTATAGATTGATGTGTTTATCTGGTTTTTAGATCATCTTAATTTTTATTTTAAATTTGCTGGAAAAACGTTGGAGGTGGGAGTTAATCCTGGGATTATACTTTTAATAAATATCATACTTGATCCAATAGGTAATTTTAATAAAAATTATACTTGATCCATTAGGTAATTGAAGGGACAATATCTTATTTAATAAACATTGATAGTGAATCAATAAACATTTATATTTGATTCACTATTGTAGGACAATATTTTATTTAATAAATGCCAATATTTGATTCACTATTGCATAATGGTGGGATAATATCTTCAATATTGGATTCACTATGTTATAATGGTAAGGATAATATTTTGTTATAGAGATTTCATTTTTTAAAGTATATTATTTTTTAATTATTAATTTGGTGTTTGGAATAGATTTGCATTAGTTTTATCTGTGTTAGTGTAGGAGGATACAAGTAATATGAAAACCAGTCTTATCACCAATTGCGGCTTCTGAAATTTTGGTGTTTGGAATCAATTTACAGTAGTCCCGCCTTGTTCATCCAATATTAATATATTGTAATCATGATGAAAATAGACATATTATCTTTCCATTTAACATTAAGATTAATCCCAACCTATACATAACCTAAACTAAAGAAAGAAAAAATAAAAAAATAAAACTTTTTTATTTTAAGATAAAATTTTGGTTTATATTCTTGAAACAATGAACCTCTTTTCTTTAACATAATCTTTTGTTTTTTATTTTAATAAAGAAGAAAACATATTTAATTTCACATGAAAATTTAATTTCTATCATTATTTCAATATATTACCTTAAAGCATTCTTAGCCACAAATCTCTCTTAACATTTACCTTTAATAAAGATTGATCAAATCTCTCAAGATACAATAAAGGTGGCCTACCCTAAACATAGTTTAGCCTTAAAAAGAGAAGAGAAAACATATTTATTGAAGCAGAGAGAGAATTAAATATTTAAAAATGCAATAATAATGAGAACAACCTAAATTGGAAAAATAATCACTTTAAGATAAAATTTAATTTTTTATCTTTAATTTAATATATCATCTTAGATTCTTCTTAACCCTTAATCTATCTAGCCCTACAATAATCTAATCTTTGAATATACAAATCTCTTTTGAAGTGAAAATTCTCTCTTAGAAGTGCCATATCTAGCCCTATAATAATCTAATCTTTGAATATACAAATCTCTTTTGAAGTGAAAATTCTCTTTTAGAAATGCAATAAAGTTGGCCGATCTAAACACAACCTATCCTTTAAAAAGAAAAGAAATATGTCTCGAGAGAAATTAAATCTTTCCTAGTGCAATTAGCGTGGGCTCCTACACAAAACCTAAATTGAAAAAAAAACATCTTTACTTTAACATAAAATTAATTTCTATTTCCAAATTAATACCCCTCCTTAACCCTGAGTCTATTAGATAGCTATAAAAAATAAGTATCTAAAAATTCAATTTTTTTTTGAAGTAAAAAACTCAAAGAAAAATTACATTTTAAAGAAATTGTATCTCCAAAAAATTGATCTCTCACTACTATATGGGAAGCTAAATTGAAAAAAAACATCTTTACTTTAACATAAAATTAATTTCTATTTCCAAATTATTACACCATTTAAATCCTCCTTAACCTTGAGTCTGTTAAGTAGCTATAAAAATTAAGTATGTGAAAATTCAAATCTTTTTTTTAAGTAAAAATCTCTAAAAAAAAATTACATTTTAAAAAATTTGTACCTCCAAAAAATGATCTCTCACTACTTAGAATTATATATATATATATATATATATTTTGGGGGTTTACGTAGTGCATTATATTAGATATCATTTTCATGTATGACATTTCAATGAGAGGTAGTCATAATCTAAGGCTTGCCCCCGGTAACTAGGACTTCTCGTGAGGTCACCCATCCCAAATCGCCTTTGGCTAAAGTGCGCTTAACCGTGGATTTTTCCCCACAATCAAGCCCACTTAACTTGCTACCCCATTTACAAAACCTTAGCAAGTATTGTGCCTCATGAACCATTCAAGTAGAGATCCCTTCACGGGCGTGAGTGTGGAGAAAACTCCACAATTAAGCGCGCTTGAGCCAGAGGCAATCTGGGATGGGTGACCTCCCGGGAAGTCCTAGTTACCGGTTGCAAGCCTTGGAAGTGATGATTGGCACTATGTGATTCATTTCACTAGTTTCAATCCCACTTCTTCACTTACCGGTTGCAAGCTCTGGAAGTGATGATTGGCACTATGTGATTCATTTCACTAGTTTCAATCCCACTTCTTCACCCCTGTGAGCATTGGCACTATGTGATTCATTTCACTAGTTTCAATCCCACTTCTTCACCTCTGTGAGCATCACCTGATGCAATGAGTGCTAAATAAACTATTCAAAAGTCATGAAAAACCTTTAATGGAAATGTAATTCTAATAATATTTTAGAAAATGCAAGATTACGCTTCTCTTCTTTTAAATTTATAGAGTCAAGGATGGCATAGGTTCAGTTTCAATATGCAAAGTCGGTGGAAAATAGACGATTGTTTCTAAAGCAAAGATTCACCTAAAAAAATAGGAGATAATAAATAAGAATTTAATAGATTTTTCTTAGTCAAATGACCAAGTCTTTTCCAAGGATAGAATCTCGTGCCATTGCGATTATTGTCTTTCAATGAAATTATTTGTTCCTTGATATTGTGAATTAATATAGGTGTATTGATATGAATTCAAAGTGAGAATAAGAATTTAATAGATTTTTCTTAGTCAAATTACCAAGTCTTTTCCAACGATAGAATCTCGTGCCATTGCGATTATTGTATTTCAACGAAATTATTTGTTCCTTGATATTGTGAATTAATATAGGTGTATTGATATGAATTCAAAGTGAGATTATTTTATAGAGGTGTATTGATATGAATTCAAAGTGAGATTATTTTATATAGGTGTATTGATATGAATTCAAAGTGAGATTAATTAAAATAAATAGAGATTTATTTTAAAGTTGATTCATATTCTTTACTCTAAAATTGATTTGTATTTTTTTTGCAATTTTTTTATTTTTGACACTGTTACATTTCTCATATTAATTTATATAATGTATTTCAATGCAATTTTAATTATATGTAGTTTTTATAATGTTAAGATAGGGTGAGTTATTTTAAATATAATTTTAGTTTTGTAAATTTTTAAAATGAAAAGTCATGTAAGTTTAGGAATGGTGGTTGTGATCTAAGTATCATTGAGGTTGGTTTTATCAACCAACTCATTTTGAGTAATAAAGTGACAAGTTTTACAATCTTGGTATTTCTTACTTTTGAGGTTAAAAATATATTTGAGTTTGTTAGTGATAGTTGAGATCCAATTTTCACAAATGTGGAACTTGTTAGTAACCTTATCATGAGTAATGAAATGAAAAGTTTCAAATTAGAAATTTTGATGCCAAAGAGGCACTTGGACCTAGCAATGATGGTCGGAATCTCATCATCGTAGATGTTAAGGTTGTTAGGGACTCAATGTGAGAAACATAATGACATGTTTCAAACTATATTGGTTGCAACTTTTGAGGCTTCAAATCCATTGTAATCTCACAATTATGTGTATTGTCAAAACATTACAAATAAAACTTGATAACCATCCTAGTGTTAGTAGTGAGATATGGTTTCCATGTTTTGTGCAATGAAAATTGGGATCCAAAGACCACAAATGTTGTCCTTACTAAACATCCCATCTTGAGAATTGAAATAGAAATCTTCCAATTTTTACATTTCCAACTTTCAATTTTAAAAAGATTTTTTATCCTTGTAATGATTGTGGATATTTTACCATTATAAATGTGGATCTTACTAGCCACTCTAGCTAGAGTAATAAAATGGCAAGTTTCCAACTTCTATTCTTATGACTTGTGATGCCAAAAACCCACTTGGATACTTGTGACTTCTAAAGTTGAAATGCTACTTCAATCCCATAGATGTAATTGTCACAAAGTTGATCTTTCTAGCTTTCAACCTAGCTTGAGCAACAAAATGATAAATTCCCTTTTGAGGCAAAAAAACATACTTGACTCCAACAATCAATATTAACTGAATTCAATCATCATAGATGTTCAACATGTTGGGTATTGAGCTCTCTGAATACCATGACTTGTTACCCAATTATAGACTCTAGGTATATTTTCATTCATTTGTGTTTGACCCAAAAATGTTGTAATGGCATTTACTTTATATTGGACTCCTTCCCACTATGGCATAGTGATTTTTTATCTTTACTTATACTTCATACAATGACCCATAATGAATTTGTATTTTTACATATGCCTAAAAGAAAGTTCGATGTTGAAGCTTGATTGTATTTAATTTTTCTTTTCTAGTGTGCTTCTAAATAGGATTTATGGTCATTTTTTATTATTAACAAGTGTGACTTTTAACAAAAATGCCTTTTAAATTTGGGAAATTTTGAATTTTGATAGTGCTTAGAAGTTTATATTTGTGGCTTATTTATACCCTAGATAAAATGATCTATGCCTATTTTCATTGATCCGGGTTCAATTCTCAAATACTACAATGAAAATTTTCCTACATTAGACTCCTTATTATGTCACAGTGGCTTTGTCTCTATACCCTTGCTTAAGACAAGGGCTCATGGTGACTTGTCTCTTTACTTACGCTTAAAAAGAGGGCCCACAATGACTTTATCTCTTTACTTGTACTGACTTTGTATCTTTACTTATGCTTAAAAAAGTTTTGTGTAAATGTTTAATCGTGTGCTTTTTTTTTCACTCATGGTTATTGATAAGATTTATGGCCATTTTTTATAATTAACCAATTTGAATTTTGATATATAGATGACTTAAATTTGATTTTTGATATATAGGTGATTTAAATTTGGTAATTTTTCCCTTACTTCAAATCTTTACTTGTGCTTAACACAAGGGCCCATGTTAATGTTTCATGATATTTATTTTTGTTCTCTGTCATGGTTCTTGATAAGATTTATGACCATTTTTTATAATTAACTAATTTGACTTTTGATATCTAATTTCTTTAAATCTTGTAATTTTTTAGCTTTAAAAGTGCTCAAGTGGGTTCTGTTTATGGCCTTATTTATATTCCAGATGACATGAGGATTATTACTTAATTTTAGGCTATTTCTATTGATTGTGATTGGTCCAAAAATATGGTAATAGCATTTTGCCCTATTTTGTACTCCTTCCTATTATGACTTCGTGATGTATCTTTACGTATTCTTAAGACTAAGATGTTGGATAAATTTGTTCTTTAAGTATACCTAAAACAACAACACTCAAGAACATGAGACAGAGAGTCAACATTCGGAGCTATACCTCTAGCTTATCCGTAAATATTATACTGTATATTGAAATTATGTACAAAGTATATATTAATAGACTTCCAGAAATTCCAACAACAATCACTCTACATTTATAATAAGCAAACCATGTATATAGTTGACCCAAAATCATATTACGGTGTGGGAATGTGTATTCCGCAGAAGGGCTAGGGTTATTGGCCTCGGTCGAGTTCTGCAAGAACCCTCCAAGGGCCTAATACCCAGGCTCGTTAAAAGCTTCGAAACCCTTTAATTAAATTAACAAAGACAGTATTTAAAACAAGTTCAACACATTGATAATCATATTCAGAATGGAAAACAACAATTTTTTTCATACAAATATTTAAACCATTCATGGAAAGTAAAAGATTAATCATGCTCAGCATTAAAATGAAACTTAATCAATATGTATATAAATTGAAGCTTGATTGTAGTTTGGGTCATGATAGTGAAAATTATGTTATATTAATATATATATTATATATATATTATATATATATAATATAATATATAATATATATATGAAATTCACAGTCTGGCTCCCATAGAACACCGAAGCTAAGCCAAAATCGAAGTCCTAACATCGGTAAGGCACAAACCTACCCTAATTAAATAAAGCAGATAGCTAAAACCATCTAGCGGAGGTATTCCGGCTGCAGGGCCTAATTCCATCATAATATAATTCCAAGCTCTCTGATCATAGTAGGAAGCTTTAAGAACTTGAAACAAAAGGAGTTTCTTAGGCCAACCCACCTAGAGAAAAGATGATACAGTAATACTTAGAACATCGATGTTCCAGCAGTCCATGCTACAAGGTCGAGACAGAATCACCGCAATAATTTACCTGTTCAGAGAATAATGAAATAAGAATTGGTTCTCATTTAAGAAACTCCAAATTGAAAACTTATGATAGGTAGAGGACCTTACCTGAGCTAAGACCTGCATTCCTTGCGACTTCAAAAAAGTGTTGTAGGATACATAAACCCTTAGAAATTATATGGGGAGAAGAAATTCAAGTTAACCAAGAAAGGGTGAGACATTACCTTCCGCCGACATGTGGAGTCGACTAATCCATCTGGAAGTCGCACCCTTTTGAGAGACGAACCCATTTTGTATTAGGAATACCTGTGCAAGGGTAGCAGTGAGAAAAACCACCATCTCATATGCATAGGCTCACAAGAAGAATGATTCTCAGAATGCTCAAGACAACAATAAAGGGTTTCCATTACCTGGTGGTCAAGAATGCGGTCATGGTAAGACAGGAACAATGGACCCGGAACCAGGTTAAACTTCTACCAATAAGACCACAAAGCAGAAACATGAACAAATGAGTGTTCCCTTGCAACAAGAAAGCCTTAACTTCTTTTGTCAACCTCAATCAACCAAGACCGTAGATCAACCGGGATCCAATAATGGAGATCGCACTAGATGCATAGATTCTAGAGTCCTTCGAACGGCTGAAGTTAATGCCAAGTTATGTAGCTAGCCATGGAAGGGACGACGATGACAACGGAGGACCTTGAGGCTCTCCTGCCTTAATGAGGTGGATTACCCCAAGGCAAGGACCAGAGAGGTGAAATTAATTGCACATTCATTAACAAAGTTTACATGGAGTCTAGCCAGGACTGTGTGCCACATTCTCCACCTTGAAATAGCTCTATAGATCATGAACTTTATGGGTAGTGCAAACTCTCGTTACCATTAACCAATTTAGTTTATTAGCCCAATACTTTGTTTATTTGGTGGTTATTTTTATATATTTATTTGATATGGACATTACAAATGGTATCAGAGTCGAGGCTCATATACTAAGAATTCTGGGTTAATTTAGTATAATTCACTAAATCTTTTATCTCTGTAATCATGCAAAAAACAAATTATATAAACTGAGTTTGGATGTATATGAACACATAGAGAGAAAGAGCAATAGAAGTCAACACCAAGACAAAAAAATATGTAGAGAAGCCCTAGATTAGCAAGACAACTGGAAGCGCCTTACATGGAGACCAACCTAGAACTATGGGTAGAATTGGGAGAAGAATCACGACAAGCCAATGCTACTCTACTTGAAATAGTGCAACAATTACGAGCAGAAATGATGAAATTGAGGACGGACAACGAGCGACTAAGGAAAGAATAGGAGAAGATCCTTAAAATTCTGTCCGATCGACAAAATCAGTGTGGTCCAAACCCTAGTACAGAGAATAGAGAGAAGACCCCAACTACCAATAACACGGAGGATAATGCAGAATCAGTAGAAGGCCATAAGGAGGAAGACTAAGGGCGCTCAGATAATGTGTCCGATCAAAAGAGGACAAAAAGACAAAAGATAAAATTACAAGGCGAGTTCAAAGAAATCAAAATCGTTGTTTGAAGGAGAATTAGAAGGAGCAGCAGAAGCCTCGCTGATCGACATGGGTAAACATTTTCAGATTTATGAATATACTAAAAAACTTAAAGCTTGACTAGCAGTTTACCAATTATGGGGGAAGGCCACCGTTTGGTGGGAAGAAATTAAAACCATGAGGAAGATATATTAGGATCAAGTAACGTGGCAAGAATTCCATAAACATTTTAAAGATAAATACCTAACTGAATGTTACTATGATGAAAAGCAAATGAGTTCCATGAGTTAAGAATAGGAGCCTTAACCATGAATGAGTATGTAAAGCAGTTTACTTCTCTGTTATGGTATATTCCGTATATGCAAGAAAAAAAAGCAAAAAATTCAGCGGTTTATTAGCAGCTTTCAAAACTTCATGAAGGAAAAGTTAGAATTCAATCATCCTAGAATAATGGATGATGTAGTACGAAAAGCCCTCATCTGTTATCAGCATATGAAACAAAAAAATGAAGGACCTAAAGGAGCCATTGGCAAGAAAATAAGGAACTTACCACCAAACAGGCAATCAAAAGTCATAAATGGCAGAAATAATCAATAAAGGACTTTCGAAAAATTTGCAAGAAATATGCCTAGAACTCAGACCTATACTAAGAATAGACAGCCGGAAGGGGTTAGCAAAACTGCTATAGACCAGCCACCAAAGCCGCCACTGTAATGTTGGGGATGTGGAGAAGCTCATTATTACAAGAATTTACCACACAAGGCTCGAACTGAATAGTTGTCGAACATGCAAGAAGCATCCACAGTGGGAGATATTGCAAGAAGCATGCCCATAATTAATGCTACCTTAGACGATCATCAAGCGAAATAATAGCCCACCATGTTCGAATGTGAAGGTATGTTTGTTGATCAACATGTTTCTGTTTTATTTATCCAGGCACTAGCCTAAGCTACATTAAAAAAATGTAAGCTACAAAGCAATAAATTTAAGAAACCTTAGCTAGTTCAACTAGCCACTGGGACAAAAAGGAAGGTGTCTGCAAAAAGAAAAAACTTCCCTATAATTGTTTCGAGACAACCCATTCATGTTGACTTAAACATCCTTCCCTTGGGTTCGTATGATATATTAATAGAAATGGACTAGTTGGAGAGTTGCTGGTCTCTGGTGGGTTGCAAAGAAAAATGAGTCAGTTATCTTACTGAGTCAGGGTAACGAAAATAAATTCAAGGAATCAAGAAGAATGCCAAACTATGCCCCAGTACAGCCAACCAGCTCGGAAGATGCATAAGGAAAGGCTGCTAGATTTATGTTGTCCAAGTAGGGTACAACAATGATAGAAATAAGATGCCCTCCTTAGAGAGATTCCTATAATTCAAGAATTTGTGGATGTATTTCCTAAATCCATTATTGGATTTCCACCAACGTGTGACATCGATTTTACCATTGAGCTAGTGCCTGGAGCATCTCCTATTTCTAAAGCTCCTTACAACATGAGCATTCCTGAATTAATAGAATCAAAAATGCAGCTTCAACAATAGTTAGATAAAGGTTATATTCGCCCTAGTGTTTCCCTTTGGGGGTCCCCTATACTATTCGTATGGAAAATAAGTTGACCTTAAAGAACAAGTATCCTTTACCTCGTATAGATGATCTATTCGATCAAGTGCAGGGAGCTAGCATGTTCTCGAAAATCGACTTAAGATCTGTCTACCATCAAATTAGAATAAAGGATGATGACATCTACAAAACCGCATTTCGAACTTGTTATGGATACTACGAGTTCATGGTACTACCTTTTGGCCTTACCAATACTTTGGCCAGTTTCGTGAGCCTGATGCATGGCATTTTCCAGCCATTTCTAGATAAATTTGTACTGATTTTTATTGATGATATCCTGGTCTATTCAAAAAACTAGGAGGAATATGAGCAACACTTGAGAATAGTATTGCAGATTCTGCAAGATAACCAGTTGTACGCAAAATTTAGTAAGTGCATTTTCTACAAAGTTCAAATCCAATACTTAGGTCATGTAATATCAACAGAAGGTATAATAGTGGATCCAGAAATGATTAGAACTATCATGGAATGGACCACATCGAAAAACCTTGATGACATAAGATCCTTTTTGGGCCTAGCTTTATCAAAGGCTTCTCAAAAATAGCTTTCCCAATGACTTCACTATAGAAAAAGGGGCATGCTTTCACCTAGATAGCAAAATGCTAGCAAAGTTGTGAACAACTAAAGAAACTTCTTACTATTGTCCCAGTGCTAAAAGTGGCAGATCCGAAAAAATCTTTTGGAGTATGTACAGATGCGAGTAAGGAGGGTGTCAGTGGAGTATTAACTTAGGAAGGAAAAGTCATAGCCTATGAGCCATGCAAACTGAAGGATTATGAATAGTGTTACTCTTCTTACGATCTGGAGCTGACCGTAGTAGTGCATGCATTAAAAATATGGCGACACTACCTTATGGGAAAGAAACTTATGTTATTAACTAACCACAATAGTCTTACAAATTTATTTAACCACTCAAGTTTAAATGCTTAGCAGGCTATATGGACCGCATTCTTGAGTGAATTTGACTTTGACATGAAACACCTCAAAGGAAAGGAAAATCGAGTAGCAGGCACTCTAAGATGAAAATTATGTTGCATTTATGAAGTACAACTCAGCTAAGCACAATCCAACCTGCTAGAGGCTATCCAAAAGGCATCCCTGTTGAGGGACAAAGTCCCCTAGGGTTTTGGGTCAATACCCTAACAAAGCGGGGGTTATCTACAATGAAAAACAAAAATTCCACATGACCATGATACAAATATAAGCAAACTACGCGAAGAGAGGTGCACCTAGGGGTCCTTTATTTGGGTAGATCCAACCAAGGTCTAAACCCTCTTGGAATTCCTTTCGATCCTTTAACTTGCAAAGCAACCAATTCAAAGAAGAATAGCAGTATATGGACCAGGCATCATAAAGAAATCAAGTTCATAGCATATTAAAAGGTAGTTAGTTATACAATTGAAACAACTATTCATATGCAAATCATAACATTAATATCATAAGCATGAAGAAGATTAATTTCAGGAACAAGACAAGTGTTTCTTTATTACAGTCAACTAAAATACAGTAAGGAATGAATTTACCTGAGTCTTCCTCTCACAGGCTCTAAGCAGAACAGTCCTCCAGATTCATCCAATCTCAAGCCTTCAACAAACTCCTTCCATGACTCATACCAAAGTATCTCAACTAGTGAAATAACATCAAAGCTCAAGGAAATAAGGGTTTCCTATAGTGGGGGGAAGTGCTGGAAGCACAAGGATCTTTAGACCTGGTCAGGGATAATATCAGCAGAGTGATTTTTCTCTCTATTCTCTCCTCCTTTAGGCCTTCCCATTGAAGCCTTTTTATACTTCTCCCAAAGTAGTTTTTTAGTTGGGAATTCGTTGGGAACAGTTGGGCCACATGCACTAACAGGTAATCAATAGTTAAAACCCGCGATCTCCACCCGAAATTAAGGAGATTTAATTTTTTTTAAGTGATTTTGAGACATATACGTGGGTTGGGTATACACAGACCCGTGTATACACGCATTTAGCTCAGGGAAATGTTGCGTATAGAGAATAAAACACTATTTTTTTAAGTATTTGGACCAAGTCCGGAAGGAGGGGTTACCCTAGGCCATGAGTCCATCATCACAAACATCAAGAGTGAGATTTGGAGCTATAACAAATGCCCCCTAATATATGAGGTCAGAAGGGGTACATGATGGTCGAAATGTATTAAGTAAGTGCATGGAAAGGAAGCCTATTGAAAACTGAGAAGGACTTCACTAGAGTTCAGCCTGCCAAGCCACAAAAGGAGATCAGAAAGAAACACTATCTGAGTTGGGCATACTCATGCTCAGAGAAAGTAAAGTATGTCTGCATATCAAGTATAGGCGGATCCATTAAGTATACAAGTATAAAAGACTGGAAAATACATAATGGATCATCTAGTCCCGATCGAACAAGTACATGTCTGAATATCACATATAAAAAAGTCAATGATGTTGAAAGATGAAGCTGATCACTGGTATCAAAGAGTGATCCCAAAAGTACCATATGAATATGATGGAGTAAGGTGGTACTACACTGCAAAATCAGGTTCCAGCATATAAAATGTTTCCGTGAATGACTGCAACATATGAGGTGGAGTGGTATCAACTAGCAGCAACAGGAGCAAATATCAAGTGAACCAATGAAATGTTGATGCAACCCGAGGTCTTCACTAACCGTCCTGGTACATTTCTACACCATGGGAATAAATGATCTGAAGTCAACCATGTGAGAAATCATCTGATTACCAGTCATTGATGTATACCATCAACAAAAGCAAGACCACTCACCGATAATGATAATGAGCATCAAGGTACCCAGTACAATCTAACAAGTGTGAATAGATGAGCTGGAGTCGAACACCTATAAGAATCTATCAATCAGGAGACAATGATGGTTTCCCATTGTCGATAGTGAAGGATATGCCACTAATGACTGCAAAACCCAAGGTACTGCGAAATGGACTCTAGATCTTTGCCCCAAAGCAATGAGTCATAGTCGATAAGGAAATATCTACTAGAAGGAAGGCATTAAGGCATCCTTCATCAATCTAGTGCGACTATAACCCGTAGGCCAATAATGTGGAAGGAATTGGACGAAAAATATGTAGTAACCCAACCGAAGCACGTTTCTGGCGTACATAAGATGCGGCTAGCACACGACAGAAACCCTCTAAACCAACCAATAATGAGAGCTGACATAGAGGTGAGGCATCCACCAATAGGGTCAAATGGAAACCAAGGTACTGCATGAATCCCAATATGTGATAGTGTAAGCTGATGTTGAACACAAGGGAAACCACTTAGTCAAAGACCCATGATACTGATTGATGTTGAGCACAAGGTGACCTATCAATAATGAAAATATGGCCAGGGTGCGGCTCTAGGCCTGTCCTCAGAGAAAAATGTCATCATCGATAAGGACAAGACTCGCCAACAATAAGTCAATGGAGACGTCAAACCGGAGCGAGTAAAGGACCAATATAACTGATGTGATCATAGAAAAGATACTGGCAACCAGGGATGGCCGACTAAAAAATGAGTCATGAGACACCACAGAGAGGCTGACTTAGACTAACTTCCCTTGAAGAAAAGCACAACTCAATGATGACTATGTGGCAGCACATGATGACTCTGTATAAGCTTTTCATGCAGGAGGCATGAATGAACCCTCCATATGATTGGAAGAGATAACCAATCGAGGGAGAACTAACTCAATAACAAGGTTAGGGTGTACCTAAGTTAAACTAAATCCCACCCAAATGGAGGAGACTTTGTTTTGAGTGCTTTGTTCAAGGGAGACATGACTGACTCTAGCTGCCAACAATAAGTGGAAACATTGTCCCGTTCCTGCTCTTTTTTGGAATAAATAATTTTTTTGTCTTTTTCTTTAAGCTAGAAAAAGAATAAAAGAATGTTATAGTACAGTGGAAGGAACGAGTGTTGATGAAACAAATGATCTAGTTCCTAGGATTGGAATAATCCTATGCTCAATGTAGGGAGGAAAATTTGGTCAAAGACACTCAAAGGTGTGTTCCTTCCATGGATCAGGGTATGTCAAGTTGTAGAAATCAACAAGATGCAAGTTTGATTTTGCAGACGTCGTGGTCAAAATTTCGCTTAAACACGAGTCTAAGTGAAGCTGACCCAAAGCCAAAAGGTGCAAATGGTCAAAATGCAATGCAATAGTAAAACTCAACACAAAGGAGCCTCTAGAGTATAAGGCTAGAACAAACGAAGAAGAAAAGAGGAATGAGTCTTCATCGCATAAGTCATGGTGGGACTACAGAGGACTCCCAAGCCTACTAAAATCGAAGCAGCATGGGAAACAAATGTCAGTGAGGTGCTAACTACGATGCCCATGAAAAGGATGGTTCTACCATTGTGTCATGATTTAAAAATTGGTGAGTGAAGATAGTTTATGAACCATGACACGATGGGATCAACCCTATGGCAAGTGTATCAACAAATGTAGGCCAATATGCATAATGCAACAAAAAAATTGCTTCCCTAACCTATATGCTAGTGAGAAAATGATACCTGCCATGACAGGTTGGAAATCATGGAACCATCTCCAAACTGTCGAAAAAACATCCAAAATGTTCTAAAAATCAAACCATTCTCAAAGCTCCCAAGTTAAAAGTTACATGAGACAAAACAAAATCAAGTTTTGAAAAAAAATTGACATTTTCAAAGCTTATAAAATAGTTTTTTGACTCACCATTATCATTGTTTGATTTGAGAGCAAAGGAGTGAGGCAAAAGGAGCAAGCATTGCCATTCGCCAACTTTGACCATTCAAATCTTCTCAAAATCACCAGGTAACCCTTCAACTTATCTTGCATTCAATTGTGATTGGTTTTAAAATTTTTAATTCAAGTTTCACTGTTGAATTATTGTCAAACAATTTTTCACGGTGTATATGCGGGTTGACTATGTGCAACGCACATTTACGCAGGCCCTAGACACAAATGTGTATGAAACGGACCTGTGTATACGCTGTGAAAAAAATCTAATGGTCCAAACCTGTTTTTTTCTTCAGGATGCCAGTCACTTAGAGGGAAAGAGAGCATGCCTTAGTGGATGATGAGGTTATGAATGATCCTAATTCCCTGGATGCCTTAGGAGGATGTGGTTTGCTAAAGTTCTTCAAAATGCCAAACATGAAAGCAAACACTAGCATGCTCGAGATGCTCATTCACTACTGGAGCATCGAAGATGACTCATTTATGATTGATCCAATGCCACTCAAGATAGAGGTTGAGAATATTTATTTCATCACAGGCCTTTCCTGGAGGGGAGAGGTAGTACATTCCATGGGCAGATCACGAGGCGGTCTCTCTATTGAGGACTACGTGCATATATATTCTCTGGGTCATCCAGAAAAGGTTGGAAGTCAAATTCCAATCAAGCACATGGAGATTTTATCATTGAGGATCATCATGTTCACTATAGCCAGAGTGAACGGATCAGCTTCCTTACACTAGGCTTCATGGTTTTCCATGATCTTGGTGGTAGACTGCCTCACCACTGTATTTGATTGGTGTACTCCTCTTCTCTCCAACTTGAAGAGCCAGCTAACATCTATCAAGAAGGGGAAGACCAAAAAATTTGGGTATGGAACCATTTTGTTCTCTTTATTCTTTGAGAGGGTCCTAGCACTCCATCCTAGAGTATCAGTTTCGATCAGCACCCCACGAGATCCACGAATGGGTAGGTGGGCTGACTTGATGAAATGAATAGGAGGTGGGGACGTTCCACAGACTGCTTTCAATGATGACTTCTTCTCATAGTGGGAGCAGTAGATCATCACCGTAGATGACTACCCCTATGCTAGGTTTAACTTCCGAGGAGATCTTGATCTAGATTTACCACCAATCGCAGCATGGGGCAATATAGGTAACAAATGTTTTTGATTTTATGATTTTTATGATTTTTTTATGATTTTCAAATATAATAATGAATGTTTGAAAAATATTTTTGATAGGATTCAAATGATTAACATGATGATCATGTTCCAGCTATTGGGCCAGTATGACCATATAGGTTCCCACGGCATGGACGTCATAGTCGAGGTGCCGAAGAGGCAGTTGCAGACACAGAGTGACTTCTACACATAGTTCAATGGAACTTGGTGAGACTAACTCACTGAGTACCGATGGAGGCTGTAGAGGATCTCCCTATAGACATGAAGTGCCATGTGCTTGGCATGCCAGGAGACTGGGTTCGCACTCTTAGGCATGTGGCCAAAGCAATAGTTGCATACTTAGCCGCTCATCCTGAGCTGGGGCATTAGATGTACTAGACATGATTATGGGAATTTGAGTCTTAATTTTTGTATATTATTTTGGACACACTTATATACACTCGAGATATTTTATGATATATATATACAGTGTCAACTTTTTGATACTTGATTTTATTGTGATGAATGAATGATGTGCCAGTCTAATGCTTAATTAGCGATAGAATTAGCTAACCAATTATGA
>APFE030272620.1:55515-89449 GCA_000404065.3 Pinus taeda | reverse complement strand
GATAAATGTTATTCAATTGTGACACTATCAGTTGTGAATCAAGATAGACTACCAACGAATTGATTCCATAAGAAATAGATTTGGATAGTAAATTAATGACAGCAGTATACTCAGCCACATTATTTCATGCAGAACCAATGCATACTCCCCTTGATACCAACAACTGACCAATTGGATGGTAGATTACCCAAGTTGTGGAAGTGAGGTTCTGAGTGTGCCAACTAGCACCATCGGTGAATCCAAAATAAACCAAGTCATCCATCAACACTTGCCACAACAAACCAAAAAGTTTCAATATCAAAAACTCCTGATGAGATATGTACAAAAAATACAAAATGTACAAAGAAGCCATTGCATAGCTGCTACTTAAGCAAATTACTTCTTGAGGTAGAGCCTGTTTTGTGGCTCTGCCAACTTGTTTCCTTAAAAATTGACTAACTCATATGTCCCTTTTTTTAAAACTCATTTAATTATAAAGGGACCGTACCACATAGGTTTAAACTTGCTTGCCCCCAAGGCATCCATATCTTGGTCATAGACCAAGACAAGGTCGCCTTCAGAAAAGACTCGAGGATGGACAGCTTTATCGTACTAAATTTTAACTCTTTTCTTATGAGCCTCATTTATTGTGGCAACATCTCAACGCTGCTCATCGAGATGTTCCAAATGAAGGAGGCGCTCTTCGAGACTAGAGGTTTCTGGAAGGAGCTCAATAGCTAACTTAAGAGATGGAATTTCACATTCAACAATAAAGATAGATTCCATCCCATAAACTAACTGAAAAGGTGCAAAACCTGTAGCAGCTTTTACAAAGGTTCAGTATGCCCAAAGAACTGCATACAACATAAGATGTTGATTGGACCGATTTTTGTCGATCTTCTTTTGAAAGATCGCCTTAAGGGATTTGTTCACTGCCTCGACCTGTCCATTGGCCTGAGGATAATATGGAGACGAGTGCACCTACCATAAACCCAGTTTAAGAGCCAATTCCGACATTAGTTGGTTTTGGAAATGACTGCCATGGTCAGTGACAATCTCTCTCGGGATACCAAACCTTGAGAAAATCTGATTAAAAAGGAACAATGTCGCTATTTCACTATCATTTTTATAAGTGGGCATGGCCTCAACCCACTTCATGAAGTAGTCTACGTCCATGATAATGTACTTGTGATTCACTGCTGAAAAATCAATACCTCACTTAGTAAAAGGACTGACAGTGACAATGGGGAAAGAGGAGTTGGATGTGTGCGCATATTCTGAGTATAAACTTGACAAGGGTGATAACGTTTGACCGCTGCAACACAATCTTTGAAGAGTGAAGGCCAAAAATAGCCAGCACGCAAGATACGTTGGGCTGTAGCAAGCCCTGAAAGATGACCACCACAAGCTCTAGTGTGGCAATCATTGAGCACTGACTCTGCTTCCTCTAAAGTTAAACAACGCCGAAAGATTGAATCAACCCCTCAATGATATAATGTATCACCAATGATGACGTAGTTCTTAGCGAGGTGACATAATTTTTGGCGTTCATCCTTAGAGAAAGTAGAGGGAAACTTCGAAGTCTAGAGATAGACAATGATATATCCATACCAAGGGTCGAGTGAAGAGATGAGGAATAGATGTTTGTCAGGAAAACTTTCCTCATAAACAATATCCTCTCCACAAGGTAGCTCAAAAATTAGCTCTGCAAAAACCATAGATTTCTTAGACTTGTCGGACAAGAACTCGAGATCGAATTCTTGTAAAATGACTATCCATCGATTATATTTGTCCCTAATCACTCGCCTACTAAGGACAAATTGGAAAGGATTGACCATCGCTAAGACAGAAGTTTTGCCTAGCAAGATATGATGGTGGAGCTGCTGGACAGCATGGACAGCTGCCAAAGCCAACTTCTCAATAGGAGAATAGCGAAGTTCAGGACCTACCAAGCCCTGGCTCAAGTAATAAATCACATGCTCCATAAGAGCATCGTCTTCCTGAACGAAAACCATACCAATGGTTGATTCTGCAGCATTGAGAGATAAAAGGAAATCCCTACCATAATCCGGTGCATTCAAAAGCGGGGCAGAGACTAATACTTTTTTCAAGGCATCAAACGACTACTGTGCAAAGTCATCCCATACAAATGGAACCCCTTTCCGTAGCAAACGCATAAACCCTTTAGTGATCTCCGCATAATTCACTATAAACCTTCTTAAGAAATTAGCCTTCCCTTAAATACTTTGAAGTTGTCGAATTGAGGATGGGGGAGGCAACATAATTATTGCCTCTACCTTGAAGGGATCAACCCGAATCCCTTTAGTTGACACAATGAACCCTAATAAATGACCAGATGTAACCGCGAAAACACACTTATTGAGATTCAACCGAATCTTGTAAAATACACATCACTCAAAAACCAATCGAAGGTGACTAGGATGATTTCTCTTTCAAGAACGAGTAGCTAAATCATCTAAGTATGTTTCGATGATATGTTTAATGTCGTGGAAAGCGTATGAAATGGCCCATTGGAAGGTAGCGCCAACATTTTTAAGACCAAAAGGCATATTTTTGTATGTAAGGGTACCCCAGGGACATAAAAAAGTTGTCTTATGCTGATCTTCAGGATGGATAGAGATCTAATTATAACCGGAAAAACTGTCCATGAAGGAGAAAATCTCATTACCCGCACACTCATCAATAATTTGATCAATCAATGGCGTGGGGTAATTATCTTTGGGACAAGCTTTTCTTAGGTCTCTAAAGTCAATGCATACTCAGATTGTTCATTGTTTTTTATCTACAGGGACTGGATTAGAAGCCCAATCAGTAAGAGGAACAGGGTATATAAAACCCGCCTTGAGCAGCTTTTCAACTTCAACTTTAATAGCTGCTGCTTTCCTAGGATTAACAGACCGAAGCTTCTGATGAATCGACTTAGCATTCTCACACATCTTGAGCTCATGTTGAACTATGGATGGATCAATGCCAGAAATTTCTTTATAAGACCAAGCGAATACATCTCGAAACTCCTTAAAATGGTCAGTGTAAATTTGAATTTCTTTAGGGGAACACTTGGCTCCGATGAAGAGATTCTCGATCATGTTAGGGTTCCTAGATATGTTTATAGATATCATTTTTGAAATCACCAACATATTACCTTCGGCACTAAAGTGTGTTGGAGCCAAAGGATTTGATATGGTACAAACATCACTAGTGAACAACTCGAAGAACCTAGATTCTACTTCCTGTAATGGAGGAAGAAAATATGAACGATGGTGTAAGTCTTCCCAAGGTTGATATACACCCATCATTACTTCTAGGATTGCTTCATCGGATGGTAAAACCATATCTAAGCAGTCCATAGCGGAGGTAGAATCAAGGGTCTAAGCTGCGGCCACATCACGATCTAACTCCTCCTCAGTGAAAGGAGTAGAATGGTTGTCTATAGAGTTGACGATAGACTAATATCTGAGCTCTGCTACATACATATGAAATGCCATTCCACCAACTTGTCCTTCATCTAATGTGGTCGTCAGTGAAGGCAAGGTCCAAGGGTCTGAAAAAGAATGAGTTCGGAAGAACTCTTCCCATGAAGACTCCTTGGATGATGAAACGACATTGATTCTAGCAATAGGAGAGGGAAAATCAAATGTACCCATCAATGAAGAATACATCCCAACTCCTAGATTCTCAATAGGCAGACGAGGGTTATCCACTGAGGGAATAGTAGAGTCCGAAGTTGCTCAAGGATCAACTGGAGAATTATCCAATTGATCAACCTTAACAATTTTCCCCTCATGAGGAAAGCAAATGACACGAAACAAAGTTGAAATAACGGCATCAATTTCGTATACCCAGTTCCTCCCTAAGAGGAGATTGTAATCTAGGTTAGTATCAATGACTTTCGCTCCGATAGTAATGACCTTTCCCCCAACACGTATGGGAAAGTCCAGGATAATCCCATGTGGCTTATGAGAATGCTCGTCAAATGTTGTCAGGAGGGTAGGTGAAGGAACAGTCGAAGGCGATCCAATGGCCTTCCAGCATGACATCGACATGATGCATGTGGAAGATCCTTCATCAATAACGGTTCAAAAAATGTTAATTTTATGGTATGTAGACTTTATTTGAAAATTCATGTGATGAGGGAGTCACTTTTTGACATTAAACATGTCAAAAGTGAGCACTAAAGAGTTATTTGGATCAACTTCCCCTATCGCCGAAAGCAAAGCACTTTGTTGAGCTGGACACGACTAGAGAACCTATAAAGCGGACATAGCGCATGGACTCTAAGCCAGATCCTCAACAATGGAGTAATTATGGGCGGCCCTAGCATTAGGATTAATAGTTGCGCATTTAGCAGAATCTTTCAATATTTGTGTTATATTCTCGACAGAGGGTCACTCAATATGAAGGTCAGTAGTTTTGGGAGAATTTTTGTCCTTGGATGTTTCAGTTTCACTGTAATCACGTGACTGAGTGGCCACATGGACATTAGAACCCATCATGAAAACATTTGATGATTTCTCCCCTTCCTGGTTGCCCCCAGTAGAGGTACCAAAATTTGAACTCGCGCCAGCAAGCATCTGTTGCCCTTGGGGAAAAGGTTTGGTTAACACAGCTTGAGCTAGAAGTCCCTTGCTGCACTAACAAGTGCTAAGCATCTTGAATCTTTGGGCAGAGATGAGTTAAATGGTCTCCACTGCATAGCTTTCATGGAAACTTGACTTTCGTTTTAGACTCATTTCCACCACCACCAACATTATTGCCAGGTTTATTTGCATCAATCTTCCCATCTTGACTCTTTTTCTTACCTCGTCCTTTCTTTTTCCATGGAATTTTGACTTCCTTTGGGGTTGGAATATCGGATAGCATTAACAGAAGAGGGTTGAGAAGACGAAGGGTTAGACGATGTGACCTGATTGTTAGGAGCAGTTTGTAAAGACAATTGTTGTAATTGGCTTAACAGGTTCACCGCATTGGTGTCTATGGATCCAACAATACCATCCACATTGGGGACCTGGCTTCAACTTGGCTCTATCAAGCTTAGTCCCAGGAGCATCAGGCAAGATTTTTGTAGAATCCCAAACTGGGAGTAAATCAATTCTAACTACTGGGCTCTAAAAATAGCTTGCTCCTCAGAATAAACTCTGGACAACAAGAAATCCTTAGAGATTTTGGGTTGTAAGGATTTCAAAAACCATTCGAGACAGTATTCAGGAGGAATTTCAGCTTTAATGAGCCTCTTTCTTCGTCTCCATTCCTGAATATGATCAGAAATGTGAGTTGTCTTGTCTTGACGAAAATTGGCCAGAAGTTCAGTTCCGTCATCATAACGGACGGGAAAATGGAAATGATTAGGAAAATATTAGCCAAATCGGTGAAAGATGTAAAGATGCCCCCTGGAGTTTGATGAGCACCACCTAACCAAGTCATCGATGAGGGAGTTTGATGAGCACCACAAATGGAATGTGGTTACATGGTCGCCTGGGTCTTCACCACCCTTCCCCTCGAAATTTGGAATTTCCGAAGGGAGTTTGGTTGGAACCGGAAGCCAGGTCAGATTATATTTGATTGGATCATTTGTTAATTTCGTGATATCTAGCAAATTCAACATTTCCAGAAAAGGAAACCTAGGAGGACCTTGGGGATTCCACCCAGATTGGGCAGAGTTCCCAAAGTTATGAAAAGATTGGCCTGGATTTTCAAAGGCACCAGGCTGCCCGAAGTAACCAGTGGAACCAGCTGAACCAATTGCGCACCTTGTGATCCAGCAAAACTCAAATTTTGACCAATTCCGGCCGAAAATCCTCCATAACCAATGAAGCTCCCTCCTAAAGGATTATAAGGATTTGATAACCCCTGATAAGGATTCCAAGCAGAAGCTAAGGAAGGAATACTCTAAAATGAACAAATTGTGGAGTACGGCCTATTCCCTTTCTGACCAAAAAACATATTCCCAGTTCCCATGCCACTAACCGCAGGGTTATTCCAACCTTGAAATGGATTGCTGCCCTGTCCTGTAGAAGAAAAATGCATAGATCCTATCGTTGGGTCGGAATGTGGTATATGACCACTTCCAAAAGGAAAACCTAGAAATGAAGCTAACCCACCCATCATGGATGTAGAGGCACTAAATGGAATTGACGGAATACCCTGTGAATGGGTGCCAAATAGGAAAAATCTAGAACCAGATGCATTATCTTGGGAATTTCCACTCGTAAAAGGAATGGAGGTAGACCCAACTAAGGATGTGCTAGAAAAAGACCTAAATAAAGATGCAGAGGGGATGGAAATAGTTCCTCCCCCCTGTACCGATGTTGGAGTCTGCATGGTTGTAGCACTTGTGGTAGAAGCCATGCTTCTAGTGGTGGTCATCAAAGGTAAGTGCGTAATATGACCTGGACTTGACGGTCTATGCGTCAGAGTCCCAATGTATTGTGATATGTCTAGATGAGTAGAAGTAGAGGATAATTCGGAGCCACTAACAACTCTGGGAGTTCTTCTACCTCAACGTTATCTTACGATTCAAAGAGAACTCGAGAAAGAACTGGGGTGTTCCTCTCTAGTACTACGGAAGTACCAGGCCTATCTTGAACACTAATTCCCTCAGGGGGAGGATCAATCCCTAATGCATAAGCTACCACGGGATGAAACCCACTGGCAATATTACCTTTGCGCCTTCTAGGAGAAGTCTCTAAACTTGGTGGTGAAAGACCACGAAGTCTTCGAGACCATATAGGCGATCGGTCAGCCACTTTGATTTTTTTATTAAGATCTGATTAAAGACTCAAGAAAAAAGGAAAGCTAGGCCAACTAAGAGCACAAAGCACACACTAAAAAGTCCCTAAAAGATGTGAGTTAGTCAAACAAATTTCAAGTATTTCCACTCCAGGTGATGAGGACTGGACACCAAAATACACGAAAGTGAAGTAAGGGGCCTTATGAAGATAGTCTGGGATAATGACGACCCAGTCCTACTAGCAAAGGTAAAAGAGGAAGTTATGTTGACCTCCTAACAATAACCTATGCCAGTGAAATCCCCCAAGATTTGCAAGGGTGCCCTCTAGTTGTACCGTTGAGAGTGATACAACGCCAACATCAGGTGCCACGGGATTCCCCTCCACATCCACCTATGTAGATCCCTAAGAGAAGCAACTAAGGTTACCAACTCATGTCAAAATCCAGGCGGAACAGTCTTGAGGTAAGGTCTTACAAGTAGGAGAGGGGGTATCTCTCCTCCTTATCTTCAAAAACCCTCGTGCTTAACTCCCAAATCCAGAGCTTTCCTAATATTCCTAACGCTATTGGATTTTCACTCACTATTTAGAATCCTGTGTTTGACAATTTAAATGGCCTTGGAGAGTTTTCTCTCCACACACCTAATCCAAGGCCCTAAAATATCCTTAAACTTTGTGTGTCTAAATTGACAATTATAAAAATGTTCTAGTGTATTTTAATTAGCACTTGTTTTTAAATGGGATGTTCTTAAGTCAAGGGATAAGCAGAAATGAAACTTGTGGTGTTTTGATGCAAAAGAAATTAATAAAAACCAAACTATATGCAAATGTAATCATTTTGTCCTTTAATTAAAGAAATTTCTACTAGGTTCCAAGGAACTTCTAAGGAGGCAATAATTTTTCTTTTCTTTTCTTTCACTCAAGCTTCACACTCACGAAAATTAACAAAACTATAGATGCCCTAAAGATGCGCAAACTATCCTAATGCAATGAGTACATGCTGATGCAAAAACATAATACTACTCTAAATCAAAGAATGAAAGTAACTTGCTTATCAATTCTAATTAGCCACTTAAGATGTTTAAATAGAATATAAGTTTCTAATGTTCATTGTCGTCCAAACACTAAAAGCAAATCACAAGACAAACAAAAATTCACTTTCACTCAAAAAAAAGGAACTAAATCAAAACAAGGCCAAAGAAAGAAAAAACCAAGTTTTCAAGAAGTTTTTTTCAAAAGCAAAAACAAAAATGACTTTTCAAAAGTGCTCCAAATACTATCGAAAACTTTGAGACCAAATAATAAGCAGCCAAAACACTTTACAAGTTATCAACTCAAAATGGGCGAAAACTCAACAAAATAGGTGTTTCAAGATGCTCTCAACAACCAAAAAGCAACAAAAAGAACTTGGTGACAATGATTAAAAGATCAAGAAAGGCAACTCTCAAAATCTTCACTCAACAACTTTCAAAAAACAAGAAAAATAAATGGCCACAAGGTGTAGTTTTGACACAAAGCAAGAAGATCACAAAGATAAAGTTTTCCAAAAATATTGAAAACAATCTTTCTGCTCTGGAAGACCAAAACAACCAAGATTCTCAAAGAGAAATCTCGTGTGCTCAAACACAAATGATGACTCTTGCAAGAAAGCAAAACAAGACCAGAACTTTCTATAAACGGAGAGAATTCGAAACTGGAAACTTGTTGTAGAAACAAAGACTGAAAACCAAACTTAAATACTCAAGAAACACTCAGACCAACAAATAAATTTATTGAACAAGAAAGATTTGCAAAATTTTTGGAAATTAGGGTATATGCGACTGTGTTAATGCACAACTGCATGTATACATGATTCAGCCCAAAGAAACCTACGTATACACGGGTTCATATGGGGAAACTTGCATACATACGCTTCTGTAACCTGGCAAAGCTGTGTATATGATAGTTCACAAGAAAAGAGAAAAAAGGGGGTCTGAAGAAAATGTTTAGACTTAAAGTCTGAGTTCCTATAAGAACAGAAAACTCAGTCACAGTAAGGAAATCAAAAGCTGAGCCTTGACTAGCTTAAATTAACCAAAACTAGGAACAACAATATTGTTCTCCCCAATGGAGTCACCAATTTTGTTGAGGGACAAAGTCCCCTAGGGTCTTGGGTCAATACCCTAGTAGAGCAGGGATTATCTACAATAAAAAGCAAACATTCCACACAACGATGATACTAATATAATCAAACTATGCGAAGATATGTGCACCTGGGGGTCCTTTGTTTGGGTAGATCCAACCAGGGTCCAAACCCTCTTGGAGTTGCTTTCGATCCTTTAACCTGCAAAACAACTAATTCAAAGAAGCATAGCAGTATATGGACCAAGCATCATAAAGAAATCAACTTCATAGCGTATTTAAAGGTAGTTAGTTATACAATTGAAACAACTATTCATATGCAAATCATAACATTAATATCATAAGCATGAAGAAGATTAATTTCAGGAACAAGACAAGTGTTTCTTTATTGCAGATAACTAAAATACAGTAAGGAAAGATTTCACCTGAGTCTTCCTCTCGTAGGCTCCAAGCGGAACCGTCCTCTAGATTCGTCCAATCTCAAGCCTTCAACAAACTCCTTCCATGACTCATACCAAAGTATCTCAACTAGTGAAATAACATCAAAGCTCAAGGAAACAAGGGTTTCCTGTAATGGGGGGAAGTGCTGGAAGCAAAAGGATCTTCAGACCTGGTTAGGGATAATCTCAGCAGAGTGATTTTTCTCTCTATTCTCTCCTCCTTTAGGCCTTCGCATTGAATCCTTTTTATACTTCTCCCAAAGTAGTTTTTTAGTTGGGAATTATTTGGGAACAGTTGGGCCACGGACACTAGCAGGTAATCAATATGTAAAACCCATGATCTCCGCCCAAAATTAAGGAGATTTAATTTTTTTTAAGTGTTTTAAGACACATACACGGGTTGGGTATACACAGACCCACATACACATGCGTTTAGCTCAGGGAAATGTCGTGTATAGGGAATAAAACATTGTTTTTTAATTATTCGGACCAAGTTTAGAAGGAGGGGTTTCTCTAGGCCATGAGTGTAGCATCACAAACATCAAGAGTGAGATTTGGAGCTATAACAATGCCTGACAGACCTAGAATATGTATTCTCATGGGAGCAAGCTTCAGAAGCTCAGGTAAAAGGGAAACAACCTGAGTATGGAATTAGCCCTGATAAAATGTTAACATTCAGAAATAGAATTTATATTCCCAGCCAAAATTCCTTTAAGTAGTTGTTATTAGATGAGTTTTATAGAAAGCCTTATGGAGCTCACCCAGGATACGAGAAACTATTTTCTGCTATCATGAAAAGTTATTTTTGGCCAGGCTTAAGAAAATATGTGGTAGAGTACTTGTCCAAATGTTTATAGCGCCAATTGGTGAAGGCGGAATATCAACATCCTACTAGTTTGTTACAACCCTTTCCCATCCCTGAATGGAAATGAGAGACAATCACTTTAGACTTCATTACTATATTACCTCATACAAAAAAAAAAAAAAAACATGACTCAATCATGGTCGTGGTGGACAAACTGAGCAAGACTGTTCATTTCATTCCCATAAAATCCACTTATAAAATGGTGGAGATTGCATACATATTTCTGAGAGAAATCTTCTAACTACACGGGATACCCCAAATGATGATCTTCAACAGAGATGTAAGATTTATGTACGCATTTTTGAAAACCTTCTTTGTGGGGTTGGGCACTCAAATTCAAGTCAGCACTGCCTAGCATCCTCAGACAAAGGGTCAGAGAGAATGAGTGAACCAAGTCTTGGAAGAAATGTTGAGAATGTTTGCAATGCAACAACCCCAGAAATGGGAGGCTTACATCCACTTGGTGGAGTTCGCCTACAATAATGGACATCATGAATCATTAGGTATGAGCCCTTTTGAATTTCTATAAGGTAGAAAGTGTCGAGTACCCACGGACTGGAATAGTCCAGATAACAAATTAGCATTGGGTCCTAATATGTTAGCGAAAATGGAGGGCAATGTCAAGAAGGTTCGTTATAATTTGAAGGTTGTTCAAGATAGGAAAAAGGTGTATGCAGATAAGAAAATAACTAATAAAGAATTCCAGTTAGAAGATCGCGTACATTTGAAAGTTAAGCCCTGGAAAAGCACATTGCAATGGAAGGGTTATGAAAAGTTGGCACCATGGTACTGTGGGCCTTTTCAAATTTTGGAACGAGTTGGACCCATGGCATACAAGCTAGCACTCTCGGGCCACTTCTGAGTCCACAATGTCTTCCATGTATCCTTATTAAAAAAATATGTATACAACCCTCAACATAATATTAACTGGGAAAGAATTCAGGTAATGATAGAATGAAGTACAAATATTAATAATTGTTGTTTATAAAAAAATTCTAATACCATATTATGAATGTGCAAGTAGAACCCGAGGGAGAATTTCTGGTAGAGCCTCTTCGTATCCTCAATTGGACAGAAACCACCCTGCGAAGGCGAGCCATCACCCAAGCTAAAGTGCAGTGGAAGCACTTTGCTCAAATGAGGCAACTTGGGAAGAAGAGGAAGCCATGCAGAAAGTATATCTTACATTGTTTACATAAAGAAAAAAACACCAAAGATGACGTTCCTCTCAAGGGGAGGGAGCTGTAACACCCAGTGACACATCAACAATTGTTGTTATCATGTATTATTTACCACTATTATTTTAAGTTTGGTTTATTCTGAATTGTTAAAACATTTAGGCTGAAAATCCAGAAGAGAGGTTCTTAAACATTAATTAAAAGGCTCTGATTCAGCTGAGAATGGAACTATAAAATTAGTTATATGAAATTTTGAAAAAAAGTTATAGACAATTCTCTCACTCTCTTTCTTGAAAAGGGAAAAAGAGAGAATCAAGTGGGGGTTCGAAAAGAAGAGAAGGAAAATTGTACTGTGATTATTTTTTCCCATAGCTAAGCAAATTAGTGAGTGGGAAAGGAATTGAGATAACTGTTGAGGTACACGACTTGAGACTGGATTAGTTTCTTGATGCCAAAGGTACTAAACTGTCTATCCTTGATAGAAGTGGAAGAGCTCGGAGGGGGATTTCGGACGTAATTTCCATATCTGAGTCTGGGTGGTGAGACCTTCCAAATCAAAGGAATATAGGCTTGAATCATACTCATTCAGATAACCAGATAAGTAATATTATTGTGTTAGCAACTATTCATTATTAGGGTGTAATTAATGTTTATTGTCATGATAGAAATCTAGATTAATTAATTAGTATGTTGTAGTAGCATTGCTCTGTTATAGAAAGAAACATAAATGAAATATTTAATGAGTTATATTACAAAAAGAAAATACATAGTTACCAGAACATATAGGAGACAACAAATATTTCTACTTTTATGATGATATTCTTTACAAAAAGCATTCTAATGTACTCATAGAGAAATCATAAATCTAATAGTCAAGAACTTGAGACAGAGAGTTAACATTCGGAACTAGACTTCTCACACTTAACAAACCTCTAGCTTATCTGAAAATACTATAATGTATATTGAAATTATGTACAAATTATATATTAATATACTTCCAGAAATTCCAACAACAATCACTGTACATTTATAATAAGAAAACCATGTATATATTCGACCTGAAATCATATTACAGTGTGGGAATGTGTATTCCACCAAAGGGTTAGGGTTATCATCCTCGATCGAGTTTTGCAAGAACCCTCCAAGAGCCGAATACCCAGGCTCGTTAAAATCTTCGAAACCCTTAAATAATATAATAGAGATAGTAGTTAAAACAAGTTCGGCACACTGATAATCATATTCATAATGGAAAACAATGATTTCTTTCATACAAATCGTTAAACCATTCATGGAAAGTAAAAGATTAATCATGCTCAACCTTGAAACAAAAATTAATCAATATGTATATAAATTGAAGCTTCATAGCAGTTTAGCTCACGCTAGTCAAAAATTACATTATATACATATATGCAAATTCACAGTCTGGTTCCCATAGAACACCGAAGCTAAGCCAAAATCTAAGTCTTAACATTGGTAAGGCACAAGCCGACCCTAGTTAAATAAACCAGATCGCTAAAACCCTCGATCAGAGGTATTTCGGCCACAAGGCCTAATTCGATCATAATATAATTCCAAGCTCTCTAATCATAGTAGGAAGCTTTAAGAACTCGAAACAAAAGGAGTTTCTTAGGCCAACCCACCTAGAGAAAAGACGCTACAACAATACTTAGAACGTCAAAGTTCCAAAAAAGCCATGCCGCAAGGTCGAGATGGAATCACTGAAATATTTTACCTATTCAGAGACCCCTTACCTGAGTTGAGACCTACATTCCTTAGGGCTGCAACAAAGTCCTATAGGATACATAAACCCTTAGCACTTATACGAGAAGAAGCAATTCAAGTTAACCAAGAAAGGGTGAGACATTACCTTCTGCTAACATGTGGAGCTGATTGCTCCATCTGGAAGTCACACCCATTTGAGAGACAAACCCATTTTGTATCAAGAATACATACACAAGAGCAGCAGTGAGAATAAACACCATCTCATATTCATAGGCTCACAAGAAGAACGATTATGAAAATGCTCAAGACATCAGTAAATGCTTGCCATTACCTGGTGGTGAAGAATGCAGTCATGGCAAGATAGGAACGACAGACTCGGAACTAGGTTAACCTTCTACGAATCGCAGAGCAGAAACATGAACAAATGAGTGTTCCCTCACAAAAAGAAAGCCTTAACTCCTTCCGTCAACCTCAATCAACCAAGACTGTGGATCAACTGAGATCAACGACGAAGATTGCGTGAGATGCATAGATTCCAGAATCCTCCTAACGGCCAAAGTTAATGCCAGGTTATGTACCCAACCATGGAAGGGATGATGATGACAACGGAGGACGTCAAGGCTCTTTTGCCTTAATGAGGTGGATTACCCTGAGGCAAGGACCAGGTAGGCGAAATTAATTGCACATTCATTAACAATCTTTACATGGAGTCCAGCCGGGACTATGTGCCATGTTGTCCACCTTGAAATAGCTTTGTAGACCATGAACTTTATGGGTAGTGTAAACTTCCATTACCATTAGCCAATTTAGTTTATTAGCCCAATACTTTTCTTATGTAGTGGTTATTTTTTTATTTATTTGATATGGATGTTACAGGGTCAATCCAACTAGAACACGCAATACAAAAAAAAACACTTTTGATACAATCTCAACTCTTTTATAGGGTCCTTCCAAATCTAGTCTTCATTCAATACAATCACTCACGAGCTTACTTAATAACTCTCAGGAAAATCTCCCTTATTCATCATCTTAATTTTAAAGAATTAAAATATTTATGTGGAGAATGATTGAAGATGTGTTTTTTTTCTATGTTTGGGATAGCTTAATTGACAATGACTATGGAAATAAAGTCTCACCAAACTCGAAACCTTGCATTAAAATCTTGTGCTATCTTTCAATCACAGTAACAAATTAAACATGATAAAATGTAGTTCTACTAAACTTGAAAAAAATAAAAATAAAAAAATTATCAATTTAAATACAAATTTTACATATAAAAATATAATCCTACCCACTTTAAATTTTTTTATTTTTTTATTATCAATCTAAATACAAATTAGAAAAGTAATAAAATATATAGATTTTCGTGAGGAAATCTTCCATCTCATAAACGAAAAACAACATTCTCATCCATTAATTAATTATCTAATTCAATTCGGATTGTTCTTATCAGGTTCATTTCATTTTGGTGTTTGTGCTTTGATTATTTAATGTTCAATTATGTTCATTTTGGTGTTTGTGCTTTGATTATTTAATGACTTTATTTTAAGTTATGTTCATTTTGGTATTTGTGCTTTGATTATTTAATATCCCATTATATTCACTTTGGTGTTCTTGATTTGATTATTTAATGTCCAATCATGACACAAATTACCCGTTGATTGTGTATACTTTTAAAGGTTCCAATGGGCCTTTCTCACACTTTGGCTTTTTGTGGTCTGATTATTTATTTATACTAAAGTGTGGAAACCAGCTCCGTCATCATTGTGTATTTTAATAGCTCCGTCATGATTGTGTATTTTAATATTTTTTTGCTGTGGTAGATTCTCGTGGGTCTGTCTCGTGTTAGGGGCTTTCGCGTATTAAATTATTTAATGGTTATTTTACTCACACCTCGTGTTAGGAAAGGGATGAAGGAAGGATTTATTAATTTCGAGTGAATCATCATAGGTCTCCTAAAGCAAAGACAACCTTCTATTCATACTACGTTGAAATCCACTATTATCGTTTTTTAAAAGGGCACTTTAAAAGTGAATTGTTTTGTAACATCAACTGTAAGTGATATCCACGCATGATCCTTGACTCTCAATCACCATTAATATCAGGTTGCGTAATCAATGCTATCTTAGTAGTGTGTGATATCTTCCTTGGACTTTAATAAACTTGGATAAGCTAAAGAATAATTTTATCAACCTCTTCCATAGAGTTTTTTATAATAACAACATTATGGCATCGATCCCATTTACAACCTATATATGTGTATGGGGAATTGTACACTCATTATATTTTGATTCATTCCAAGATCAAATTAATTAATTTTCATTATAATCTAAAAGTATATTTAATAATTTATTACAGTAAAATATACTAATAATTTATCATATAGAAAAAGTTGAATTATTTGTAAATGCATCTATATTTTTGAAGTCTTATTCTTAGAGAGTGTCTATCTTTGTACCCGTATCACAATGAATCAAGTTTTATTGGGGAATTTGAACTTTGGGGTTATTGCAAGATCTACCTCCCCACCACTTGAACTATAAAATTTTGTCATAAGGCTTAAGGAGTAGGCTCCCCCACCCTAGTCGAGTTTAGGTTTTTCCAAGTCATAAATTCTTCGTATATCTACTTATGAGCTACTAGATATATTCTTGTTCTTATAGTGTCAACCTCTAGGTTTGATCTTGGGCCTCACCCAGATAACTACAACAAGTTACCAATTTAGCATGATAAAATAAATAGAGAAAGAAAAGAATGAAAAAGAAGAATCCATAGAAGATTTATATTAGTTGCATGTGCCATAATAGAAACAAAATGCTCATTGCAATGGTACAACAAGAACGTAACAAATTACAGATATAACTATAAATACAGAGATGCAACAAAAATAACACTTCCTTTGATTAATATCAAATAATGAAATATGATTACAAACAATATGGAAATGAGACTAGCTCGACAATGGTAGCTTATATTTGAGAAGAGATGTGGTGGCTACATGCCTCTGAACTATGTTACAATGAGGCTGAAGGGCCTTTTTATTATTGAACAATAACAGAAAACCCTAAACAACCAAAACCCTAACCCGAGGAGATGTAACACTAAGAGTTTATGGGCCCCATTGGGATTATTTGGGTAGCCAACTTCCTGGAGCCGTGACTTGGTCATATTATCTTCATTTGGCGTGCATGATATCCCGTTGGAAAGATCTCTCCGAGAACTATGACAAAAGAAATGACTTGTACCGAGTCGCTGACAGTAGATTGCCAAAAAAATGTCGTTTAGGGCCTCAAAATGGCTCTGGAAGTTTAGGACCCGAAAAACTACTGAAAATAGTAAACTGTGGTACAATTAAGGAAACTGAAAATCTGAAAGAAACAATGGTGGGGGTCCAAGTGGAATTGGCGGGTGGCCACCACTATCCACCTGGATCATTCCTCCCCCTTTAGGAAGTAATGGTCCCCATTACGTTGAGTGCCTCCGTGAGATGGGGAAACTTTTGCTGAACGTGGTCCCTAGTTAGTTGCTCTGCAATCTCTAATGTGTCTAGTAATGGTGCGAAGCATGGTCAAGGGCGATCCACATTGAACACTTGGTGCAAGCTAAGGAATGGGGGAATTTTGTGCTCCAAAGCATTGTTTCCCACATCTTTTTTAATGGTGTAAGGACCATATCAGAGTGGTGTGAGCTTCTGATGGGCTACAGTAAGGCATTCTTTCTGCGAATGCAACCAAACTTTGTCACCCATTTGAAACTTGTGTGACACCTGATGTTGATCATATCACTGCTTGTACTTGGAATTTTTCAGAATGGAGCAACAATATATCGACCCGTTGGGTAGAGGTGCTCTGGCAGTCAGATTGAACAAATGCTTGACCTAACAATGTAATGGTACCCCTATCAGTGAGGAGAAGATGTGCCTATACCCTTTAATGATTGTATCCACCTCCTTCTGTTGCATGGAGGAACCCTTCCCGGGGGCCATGGATGTGACCAGGATCTTATTGCCTTTCTTAGCAGAGATCAAAGAAGTGACGGTAGGTGGGGCTACCTCCGATATCATGTATAATGTATTACACAAAGAAATTATAACAGTGCGAGGCCTTGACTCCTACACAACATGTCGCTTCCACAAGTATGTTTGGCCTAATAATACATCGCAAACATCAAGAGGTGCAACATCACACAATACCTCATCTGTGAAGGGTTTGATGTTGTAGGGAAGGCGACACTGATGGCGGACTCGGCAATCTCGTCCTTGGTGAAGCCACCTGATGTTGTACGGTTGCAGGTGTGGTAGGGTCGGTAGTCATAGCTGCTTCACGTCCTCTGATGAAATGAGGTTCTTTTGGCTCCCACTGTCAATAATGAATTGCAGCGGCGAACCCTTCACTCACATTTGTGAGTGGAAAATATGCTTCCCCTCCTTTGGATCTTCGGGCTCATTCTTCTGGATCTTGGTGGTGGTAATAGTGGCATTAGGCTCTGCATCAATGATCTGCTTCCCTTTTCTATTCCTTTTGTCAGGTTCTGTCTCAGGGTTGGAACATGCATTTGATTCTGAAGCCTTCAACTCGGCCACTAGAAAATGCTTGGCTTGACACTTACTTGTGATGTGAGTGGGGCTCTTGTGGAATTCACACCACTTTCTTGTGTCCTTCCTTGAATTAGTGGTGGTGTTCTTTTCTTGCAGCTTTGATAGGTTGTCTTGGGTCACACAGTCTTGGCTTTGTCCTTAGTTCTGCAGTTTGGGGAAGCCTTTCCCTTACTTCAGATTCACGAATCCAAAGTCTCACTTCTTTTGTTTAAACTTTTGTTGGATCTTGATAGCGCATCGGTACGCCATTCTAAGCGAGGAGATGTCCAAGAACTCCATCTCGTCATGGATGTATCTATGTAGGCAACCGTGGTACTTGAGTACAAATGTTCCTCAGAATCCTTGATAGCCAACTTCGTGCGAAGGGCATGAAAAACATTGGTAAACTCTACCACATCTTGGTCCCTTCCCTGTCGCAACGTGGTCCACTTTATGTATTTTTCCTCGTAGCTCCCGACAGGGTGGTACTGGTTGTTGATGGCGTCCTGAAATGAATTCCAAGTGGGAGTGGCTGAAAATAGTGAGTTCGTACTTTCATCCTTCTATTCACAATAGGTTTCCCACCGGTCCTTGATGTGGGGGTGGCTTTGAGAAGAGAAAAATTAATCTTTTCTCGATTGGAAAAATCATGAACATAAGAATATCCTTCTAGCAAATTCAACCATTTATCTATGACGTCTGCATCTGTTTGACCCTCGAATATGGGGATTTAAAAGTTAACTTGTACCTTAAAGAGTGTGGCATTTCAAGAGTAGCTGTTGGAAGCAGATACGTCATCCCTAGGTAGCTGCTAAAGGATCTGGGCAAATTTGTCCATCATCGCATTCCTTTGTTGCTCAAGGGCTTCTTCAAGCAAGATTTTGATAGGATCTCTTGCCCCCTTGTCTTGCTTTTCATCTGCCATGGGAGGCCGTCGAGATTTGCGAGGCTAGTCTTGCAAAGGATCGACCAGTTCAAGCCCTAAATCCTTATATCTTGACCTTGTTGGGGATACGCAAAGAAAAACAGATAAAGAGCAGACTGCTCTGATACCACTGGTCCGAATTTAAACAAGAATGGAACAAATTACATATATAACCATCAATACAAATATGAAGTAGAAATAACACTTCCTTTGATTAATATCAAATAATGAAATATGCTTACAAATAGTGTGGAAATGAGACTAGCTCGGTGATGGTAGCTTATCTCTGAGAAGAGATGTGGTGGCTACATGCCTCTGAACTGCATTACAATGAAGCTCAAGGGCATTTTGATTATTGAATAATAAGAGAAAGCCCTAAACAATGAAAACCCTAACCCGAGGAGATGTAACACCAAGAGTTTATGGGCCCCGTTGGGGTTAGTTGGGCAACCAACTTCCCGGGGCCGTGGCTTGGTCATATTATCTTCGTTTGATGTGCATCATATCCCGTTGGAAAGATCTCTCCAAGGACTACGATGAAAAAAATGGCTTTTCATAAGCCGCTAGTGGTAGATTGCCAAAAAGACATCGTTTAGGGCCTCAAAATGGCTCCCAAAGTTTAGGACCCGAAAAACTGCTAAAAATAGTAAATTGTGCTACAATTAAGGAAACTGAAAAACTAAGAAACAATAGTGGGGGTCCAAGTGGAATTGGCGAGTGGACACCACTATCCACCTAGATCATCCTTTAGCTTATTATTATCCATTAGTGATAACTTTCCATCATTTTTTCTTTCTTGAGGCTATCTGTTTTTAGTAATTCACTCAACTTGACTAGTTTGGTAGTGATTAGCCATTATTGATTTACATGCATTTAAATAATTAGTTAATTAGTTTGCAAGAGTTGATGTGTATTATTCATATAGAGGAGTATGATTGGAATTAATCAACATATGGTCACGGCATGGAGGAGTATACTTGATGTGTGTTAGCATGTCTATCTAATTCTTGGCATAATTAGAGTGCATTAGTTGGAGAAATACTATTTTCTAATTTAGGATAATTTTGTACACATGGACACTCTTTTATTCTAAAATAAGAGATGAAGGGAGCATTACAAGCAAGTATACATTTTAATTATTATTTCATTTTCAATGAAAAGTATTATGAGTATTGCTGCATATCTGTTGTAATTTAGCAAAAAGTATGCATTGGTTGGAAGTAGGAAGGAGCAACAAGTAAACTACATAATCATATGCAATGAAAGGAAAACAAAAGAGACAAAAAGTAATGGAGAACCAAAAAAAAACATTTATTTTACATATCTTCAACAACCAATCAAGATTAGTACATAGAGTCAAGTAGAATCATATATGTAATATGCATGAAAAATTACGATAGTTTAACCATTTGAATTGACTTTACCGAACTGACTTGGTTTATTGACTTAATTCATGAGTCGACTGAATTACAAAATAATATTCTATGTCAACTTGAATGGGCTAGTCGACTAAGTCAACTAGCCCTTCCAGCATCTTCCTCGCCCTTAATCCCTGTTTTGTCCTGAAGAAGGCAAAGATTTGGAGACTTACAAAATTTGAGAAAATTAATACACATGATAGAAATACAAGTGGAAAGAGAAGAAGAGAAGAGTTTTTGGTTGGTAGGGAATCATTTTTTTGGTGATGTTGATGTTTGAGACTTCTACTACTCACAGGTTGGCTGGCCAATGCATCTTGTAGGTTGGTTTACCGATGCTTCTTGTGTCCCATCGAGAGAACTTAAGATATGAATTATGCATCTCTATTTCTCTCCCGACAACTAGTTATACCCGACAACTTTTATCTCTTGTATGTTAGAGTGTTATTCAGGTGTCGAGCCACATTCTGACATGATTGGTTTGAAGAAATAAAACTTGGGCCAAGGAGGGGTCAGTTCTATCGATTGTGTTGGGATAGGTGCTTCTACCAAGGCTATCTGATAGATGATCAATGCAAGTGATTGATTTTTTTAATTGAATATTGACCAATATTTTACCAATTTTTGGGATTGCACCTCCAAAGTTGTCAATTCTACCAAGTATTGGACTTTGTCAGCAACTCGTCTTTGTGGGGTTCATTGTCGGTTGACACATGAGTTGATGCTCTAACTATTGAAATATATTGTGGATTATTTGTATCTAAACAATGGCATCACCTTCTTTCATCTATGCCTTCTTTCCTTCCCTAAGCTATTAGCATCGATTTTATAGAAGGTGTACCAAAACGCTCACTTTAGTTATTGGTGAGAAATAATGCTAAAAACAACAAAAATAGGTGGAGAAGTTGCTAACACTTTTCAAATATGAAAAACACCTATCAGAAAACCCTGCAAAGAATAGTTGTTAAAAATAGAAAAGTAGGTAGTAGCAAGAAAACATAGTGAAAATGCAATGGACATAAAATGATATTATTAGGGAAATTAAGTAGATTACACCTAATGAGCATAATATGTAAACTCAGATCTACAACACCACTCTCCATGGGATAGGTCCTTTGATATCCTGTTCTTCAGCTATAATTCTCTCTGTCAATGGATGCAGTGGGAAAAAGGAAGTAATGGCGGCTTCCACTCAAAAGTGAGACCTCAAATGCTATAACATGATAGTGATGATGATGAAATGGTCATATATAGAGAATGAGGAGAAAACCCCTCTATTTATAATAAAATATTAGGATGGACCTAGATCTAGAAAAATAATAAAAAATTATTACACCAAATCAAGATCTAGCCGTTAGGAATATTCCATTATATTTGAGAGAGGAAAAGATTATTTGAAAAGATCAAATATCTTAATTTAGAAAATCGCTAAAGTAATTAACAAATAAAAAATGATTTATTAATTACTTTATGGGGATAATGTTAAAGATAAATAAGAAATAATTATTAAATAATAATTTAATGATTACCTCATTAGAAAAATAGGAGATAAATATGGAATAATAAATAAATAAATATTTATTTAATTAGTTAAATAAAAAATAGTTAGAAATAATCATTAAATAATGATTTAATAATTATTTCAAGAGAATGATAAAGAAATAATGATTTATTTAATTATTCTCATAGTTTTTTTTGGGTTTTAATGAGGAATAATTTAGGAAAATGGTTCCCTAAATTATTTCCTAAGTTGAAAGTGGGTTTTAAATTTAAAAACTCATCCTAGATGGTGTACTTCGATCAAGGTTCACTTTCACGAGACACCAAAGGGATGTCATAAAGAGAGAGAGCACTGAAGCAGTGAAGCGAAGAACTAAAACTGGAGTGGGAGAGACCTACTTGATGGATAGAAGTCTCCTTTTATAGTGAGTACATGATCTCAATGAGGTGGTGGAGGCATAATAATACCTGAAGAGATAACTTAGTACAAAGAATAATGGTGCACCTTACAATGTGGGTCTCAGTAATAGAGTACATGATACAAAATTTGTTGTCATCAATGGGCTCGAAAGTAATATAATGATATAATGAGTCCCATATACATGTGTCTCTGGAAGATAGAGGCTAGGACTGATACAATGAAAACTGTTGAACTGAGTACATAGGACGGAATGCCCCTAAGCTAATGTGAGGGGGAGATCATAACCAAAGAAGCCCTTCTAAATAGGAAAGTGCTCTGATAATTTGAATGAACAATTTGAAGGAGTGGATTATGCTATGGGCTCTCCGATTGGTGGAAACCAAACAAGTCAAATCTATGGAACTATATGTGAGTCTAGATCGTGAGCTGTTGAGTGTCGGACATGTGGGGGTCTACTTGAAGGGCCACTCGCTCATGAGATCTTAAACATCTCACACATAGTTGGTGAATCCTCGGACAATTTGTTGGAGCACTTGGACCATCAAGTGTACGATTCTTGATCATGCGGTAATGAGCCGGAGTCGAGCACACAAAAAAAAAACCAAGTCAAAGGGAAATTATGATTCATGTTGCTTAATCTGAGGCACCAAACAATGATCAAGGTTGGAACCAAGTTACACCAACCTCTAGACTACTCTTTTGGAATAAAGGTGTTGGCGTTGAAAGAAGAGGGCCCACCAGAGTTAAGGCAATGAGAAGTTCTCAACAAGGGCATGAGGATCATAGTAGTGTGATTGATAGAGACTGACACCAGGGATGATGACAAGGAAATAATGGGAGTGGTGTACGTGTTAATTCCCTTGCTAGAGCATAATATGAAATGTTTGCCTGATATTGGTTGTCACTGGTCCAAAGGGGATAGTCAATTACTAAGACTAAGGTTTTTCAAAGACAAATCAGGATAGCTAGAGAGCCAAATATGAGCAAGATAGGATGAATGCAACACATGGAGGGAATAATATATTGTAACGAGGCTCAATGGGACACTAAAAAAACTCTATGAGACATAAGGGTGACTCGTCTCTAATGCTTTGAAAAAGGGTGATTCAATAAGGTCATTACAAGGTAGAAGCCAATTCAAGACAATAAAAACATGAGTAAACAATTATTAATCATGACACAACTCGACACATAAGTTGACAGGTAGAAAGACATGCCAAAGTACGAGCTACTCATGTGAAGAGATTCATTTTTAATAGCCAACAAAGTGAGACCTCATGGAAAAATTTCTTCCCAATGAAGTATTGAAATACAAAAAATGAAGAGAGACCTATTATAGAGATTGACGAGAGATTTCTAACGGTGCATACGATTCATCAAACCAAGCTACATTTTTATCGTAGGATTCATGTCTACTTTGGGAAAATAATTCCCTGGTTCCTATCAACTAGAGTGACAGACTAAATTCTAATTCTTTTATTGTTCTCCACTAGGCTTTGAAGTTGTTGAATTCATAATCAAATCCTTGAGCTAGTTTGGGTGGGATCCTTCAGAAGGAATCTTGTTGTAGGAGGTATTACTTCTCCCTCGAGTGACATTTGCCATAGGTAGGGTAGCTAAAATTGAACAATACATGCACAACAAGAATTAGGGTTTGTAGAAAGTTTAACTAGGATGTTGCAAAGCTCCCCCAACCCTTATTATAAATAAATTTAGTTATTATAAACATGTAATGACTTATCATATCCTATCCTGTTAAACATTTTGACTTTGTCAAATAACATAAACTAAAATAAACAAAACATTAGGGGTTTTTGGACTCCATATTTTGAGAACCCATGGTTTCTCCAATGGTATTCTTAACCCATAGTTTTCCCATGGTATTCTTTTGTAGTGTAGCCTATTTAAAGGAATAAATCCCGATGAATTTCACTTTTTCCTTGCCATCTCATGAAAACTCAATGTTTCTCTTCGATTTTCTTGGAGGATTAATTTAGTTTATACGAGCTTTTGTAATAGGGAACTATGTGTTAGGCCTGAGACCAAATCAATGTCAAAGTTGTCCACACCCAAGGTATTTGTAACCCATGGTATTGTCCCATAGTATTAGGCCCATGGTATTGTAATGAAATCTATTATTTAAAGGGGCCTAAGTAGAAAGGAACTAGGTGAAAAAGAAGTAGAAATAAAGTGAAATGTAATTTTTTTGATTGTTGTTGTAATTAAAATATACTAATCCCTTTCCCTTTGATTTATGCCAGAATTGTTTTTTCCATGTAAATCTTGTGTGCACTATATTAGTTAATTTATTTTGATAAATCTTGTGTCAAGTGAGTTCAAAGAATTTATTCCAAGTCAAGTTTACTTAAACCACCCTACATGACATATAAATTTATCAGTAACTCATGTATTTATACAAAAATAAAATGTGTGTGGAAGATGAAAAAAGACATATAAATTCACCAATGACCCATATATTCATAAAAAGCTAAAATGTGTGTGGAAGATGAAGGAAGCGTCATAATTTGATTGTTCTGATGTATCACTGATAAATATGCTCACAAAATTGTATTTCCAACCCTAAATTTGAATAAAATGGTCAAGTGATCATAAAATTTACCCCTTGAGTAATCATGAAGTTTGCAGTGCGATTGTAATTAACATAGGCTCCACCCTTTATTTTGGGTGCATGAGGTAAGTTTCACGTTGAGGTTAATATAATTTTTACATCTTGAAGTTAAATTAAATTTTTAAAAATAATATTTTTGTTTTTTAAATAATTTTTTTGGAATTTTAAAATATTTATTTAATATTTTTAATTATATATGAAAATCTAAATATTTTTATAGACTTTTAATTAATTATTATTTTTTTTCCTAATTATTATTTTTTAAATAAAAAATAAAAATTTGGATAAGCATGACAATGTTTCCACTCATTAGGAATATATTTTTTTGTAAATTACCAATTAATTAAGTCAAAACATGATCTTGACTAATCTTACATTGTAATTAGTTATTTTAACTAGAATAAAATGTAACTTTATAATTAAACATCCAACATAATAGAAGCTATGAAATAAGTGTTTATGTAAATGTTTATATAGTTCAATACAATATTTATGATAAATCATAAATATTTTAATAATCAACTTAGGTCTATTTTAATTGCTGATCTACCAAGGGCTGAGAGGGATCAAATCTCTTTTCATTCTAAAAAGAAATTTACATTTGAAAAGATTCTCTCAAGGCTTGTTAGATACGTAATTAAGATGGATATAAATTGGTTAATAGAAGTTCCCTAAGATCAAATTAGTTTACATGTTAATATGAAAAACTTATTTTCACTTGTTAGAAATTTACACTTAAAGAGATTCTCTTGAAGCTTGGTAAATCCGTAATTAAAATAAAATAGAAATTCCCATATTAATATAAAAACCATTTCACCTGGTTCCAAATTTACAATTTGAAGAGATTCTCTCCCGGCTGTTAAATCCCTCGTTTGAATCTCTACCGGCTGGTAAATTCGTCGTTAAAATAGATCTACGTGGGTTAATAGAAGTTCCCTAAGATCAAATTACAACATGAAAAAGAAAACTATTATAACGGGTCAATACCGAAAAGTGAAAATGAACTTCACCATTCAAACCGAAACAGAGTGGCATTGCTTTGGTAGTCGTAGCTTCGCGTTAATAGAAAAATCTTGAACGCTAATTCAAGAAGATGGACGTAAAAACTACGATTGACAAGTAAGGGTAACCCTGTGGAAAATCCTCCACTTTATAAAATGTATCATCGTCGATCCCATGAGGAGAAAGAAAAAGGTGAAATTAAAGCAGAGGGGAAATTGTTAATTCTGCCAAATCTGTCCACTTTGGAAAAGCATTATAAGCCATCGGCTCAAAGGAAGGAAGAAAGGCTTCGAACTTAAGTTGGTTCTCCGTCCCATGTATTTGTCTGGCTGCACATTTTTGACACCTTCTGGTAGGTAGGAGGGACGGACGGAGGAGCGCAGACTGTTTCGGTCTCTCTTGGGCTGTGAAGTTTTTACACCTTCTCGTATCACTCGACTGTGGTGTACTGGAAGTAAGGAAGGAAGAAAGGAAGAACGGACCACGGTCAGACTGTTTCTAAGAGAGTAAGAATCATGGCAACTTGAGTGGGTGGTTGGGTTTTGGAGTTTTATGAAGGTGGAGGAATTATTTGACGGTGAAAGTGGTTATAGGTAAAAAAATTCAAAAAATCTTGTAAAAGCAGTATTTAATCATGTTTTTGATAATAGAAATAGATTCAGTACCATATAAAACTTTTAATCCACTTAAAATTATGAAATTTGACAACTTTTATTTAGATTTACAAAAATCCATACCAATATTTTTTAAAATATATCTCAAATTTCTATTACTTTCCCATAAAAAGCAAAAAAAAATACTAAATATTAGTAGCTTATAAGAGAGTACAGAACCATGGCTGAGTGAATGAGTGAGTGACTGACTTATAAGAGAGTACGGAACCGTGAGAGAGTGAGCGAGTTAGTTTGAGTTTGTTTTTGACACTTCCTCATATCACTTGACTTTGACTGTGGTGTACGTGATATCGGAATTGGTGGCTTATAAGGGAGTATGGAATTATGGCTATTTAATCTAGCGAGCTTGTTAGCTAGTTTGTTTTGGGAAAAGTGTTTTTCCATCTAATATTCGGAATTAAAAATATTTTAAGTGTTTTGTAATCTTGGTGATAGCATTTAATTAGTGGGAAAATGGTTCCATCTAATATTAGGGCTAGCCCTACTGAATCACAACTTAATTGTAAGTATATATATATATACAAGAAGGATCAATTATAAGGTGTAAATTAGTTGGTGTGTAGGGTTTAGTCTCCATGAAGTTACATGCTCACTGTTATGAGAAATGGTTAAAAGTGAAAATCAAATGTAGAAGATAAAAACCTATAAATCATACAATTTACAAAATTTTTGTAAAAACATTTTATAACCAAAAAAACATTTTTCCATACTAACTCTTTCTTCCCTCCAATGTTACGGCTATTTCTTTTTTCCATCCAATATTAAAGCTAATACTTTCTCACAAATGAAAACTTCGTTAAACTCAACCTATTTGTTAGGGCTCTCAAAACAAAAGTTTAATAAATTCTAACATTTATTTTAAAAACTATAAACATCATGTGTAGTAAAATTTTAAGACAGTAGTACACCCATTTACCCGTAGACAAAACTATTTTCCATTATTACCCAATATTTCAAAACTACACTAATAAAATAATAAAAAAAAACAGATTAAAGTAATATTTTTAGTAGGCTTAAATGTTTGTTTCATTTTCTCAAATGTAATTATTATTTCGTTTATCATTACTTATGAAGGAAGGGATTATCATTCTCTTCACCATTTTTAAAACCAAAATAATGTCAGTTTGCTAAACCCTTGAGACTTAGATTGCCTTTTGCATCACCCATTTCACATGAAATTGATCCTTGAAGTAGCTTAACAACGCATATATGGATGATCAATAGCAAGGGCATTATGGTTGCTTTTAAGAATGAGGAAATTGGCATCCATCCCATTTAAGTGCAAGTTATAAGGTGTTGTATCTAATACCAATGAAGAAATATAAAAAAATTTGATAGATGCTTTATGGTTTTGGGCACGAGAGAGTGCTTAATGTTTAAAATGGAAGAAAATAGGGTACATAAAATGTTTTCCTATAGGGAAGTGAGAAAGAAGGGATTTTATAGATATCAATATGCTTGAAAGTGATATGGTGGGAACAAATCCGTTAAATTTATTTTTGTAAAGAATATGTCTTGTTATATTCATTTGTAGGTGTTTATGATGACAAGTAGAAATATTAAATAATGGTAAATATTTTAGTAGAAATTACATTAGAAGTTGTAGTTGTTACAATACTTTCTAAGATTTTGGCTTGTACTCCAATTTCAGAGCTTTGTTTGGTCTTTCCCTTGATTGTTGCAAACACTTGAGCTCATTTCACGAGCTTTCTCCAAGTTCATTGAATCCTTTCACTTGGTGGATTAATTGTCGTCTTTTGGCATGTTTGTCTGTTATGTCATGTTTGTGAACCTTTTTGGTGGTTTTGAAGGTTGGTTTTGTGTATACAGGTTGTCCTAGCCATGTAAACATCTGTCGCACTCATACACAAAGTTTTGAGCACTATTGCACAAGTGTCGTCACAGTCATCCTAAAGTCTATCTCAAGTGTCACACTTGTCACTTCTTGTCATGAGACAACCACACAGAGGGTAATGTTTTGTTTGTTTCTCTGCTGGTCTATGTTGTCATGTCGTCAAAGAAGGTTGTGTGTGATCACAAGTTCAATTCGATCATGAATCTATCCTCCTCTCGCACTTAGCCATTTTTGGAAAATATTCTCAGTCGGGAATCTCAACTTCACTGGGCCCCAAATGAGTTGTGCACTACGCAGTCTCAACCCTAATTGATGTGACCTAGCTTCTTTGAATTGCGGAATGCGTAGTCACTGTCCTCATGCGCAGTTGTACTGCACAATTCCAGAGGCCACCAATCTTCCTTGAACCCAATAACTGTGCAGTTGTGCCTCCACGTCTGCCTTGAACTGCACACTTTTCACTTTCACTCCTCAAGATTTTCCCTTGCCTGCTAGAACCCTGCAATGCATAGGGAGCCCATCCTCCTTTGGCCTCCAAAATTGCACAGATGTGTCCTTTGGTGTCCTTCCCTAAGCCGGAGCTCAGTGACCTCAATAACTGCACAGATTTGTCGTCCGGGCCTCTCTGCTACCCAGCCTCCCTTGCCTCCGAAAAATGTGTAGAACTGACCTCTCATGGCCTCATCCCGCATCAGCTACTTCTGGCTTGAACTATGCAAACCTGACTCCTAGTGGCCACTCCGCAATTTCTTTCCATAGTGGGGACTATTCTGAAAAGTTCCTCAGTTAAGCCTAAGCTGTGCTATGTGCAGTCTCAACGATCAAGCTCTCTACCTGTCACCTAGAACTGTGTAATGCGCAGTTGTTGAGTCCTCTCTACTAGCATGTCACTTATCCCAAACTGAGTTCATGGATAATAATGCATCATCTTAGACTAGGGATTTTTCTGATTGATTTCATCCCGTCATGAGTGAATTTCAGGAACAGGTACACTATCGAGTAATCGCAAGATGATGAAGAAGGAGAAGAAGGAGGGAATCATGCCTAAAGACTCACTTATAGTTGAATGGACAAGTGAACCTACCAAGAGCAAGCAAAGGAACACAAGTGTGCAACCACCTTCCAAGACCGAAGATCATTTAAGACCCCGCATTAGCAAGCTATGTAGAGGAGAAGAGAAAGCATATCCAAGAACACATTTAGCACTCACCAGCAACAACGAATTGACATTGCCACATCATCAAGCCAATCCATGTCAATTGTGTCATGTTAGGTCATGTCATGAGTTGTCATATGCCACATCACTATTATGGTCCATGTATATTGTAAATCAAATGTAATGTAAAGTGGAAGTCCAACGGACAAACATGAATATGAAGAGTCATGTAAGTTGAAAAGTCATAGGAATTTGAACAATCATGAGGGTAGTGAAAGAGTCACAAGGGGTAAGCATCACCCCTTGGTTATATATAAACCCTCATTGTATGAGGAAAGGAATTTTTACCTTGGCTCCTCCTGCAAGGCATTAGAGAGAACAACTAGTTCTTTGAGGAGCGAGGAGTGGCTCTTATGTCCGACTACTGGGGCTAGTGATGTACAATGTAAATATGTTTCTTGGAGATTTTTCTTAACAATAGAAGCCTTTTAAGGCCAACATGTTTTTCATGCATGAATTATGAGTGCTTGTAAGACTATTATGTGGATGCTTGCATTTCTTGTTTGCTTTTACATGTAGTAAGATAGTTGAACTATTTCGGTTATTTTAGTGCTTATCTTGTTGAGAATGTGTTGTAATGGTTGTTATTTTTGTCCCATACTTTTGTACTAGTCCATGAGATACTAGAAAAATGTTTCCTTTCTTATTGGTTATCACGATCATCACATCCTCTATGGACTATTTCGCCAAATGTTAGATGAATCTTCCCTTTTTTGTTGGTTGTAACGACTATCACATCCGCTGTGGAATATTCTACTAAATGCTAGTTAGGTCCTTCAGGTTCAAGTGTGTCTCTTCCTTAGTGTTACTATTACCTCTCACTTAGAGGCTCACTCTTATCTCCCCCTTTTTGTAGTAAGAGAACCTAGACACAGTTGCGTTTCACACTACCATGCACACTCTCCTTGCTTTTCAAAGATACCATTGCATCACTCTCTTGTGCTGACAACTAGAGCTAAATAAAATATATAAGGATTCAGCAAAAGGGCCTTTATATCAGATGGGACTCCTACACCACATGGTGTGAGGCTTGATTGGAACTTCATATCGGGGAGATCCCCTAATTGTTGGTGGGTCTAACACCATCAACATTTATGGCACTAGAAGGAGGGCTTGAATCTCCAACCCCACTCATCCATCTTCTGGTCAAGGTATCAAAGTTCACTCCGTCTACCCTACTCGTAATTCAGAAGTTGGTAACTCTTCACCATCAAGGCTTGAATGCGAAATCTCTTATCAATTAACTTTGGGTTGTCTGCCCCATCACCTGTTAGTTTGCAAAAGTTTTTGGATTGATTCTGGGAGTAATAACGCTTCCATATTCTCAAAAGAAGAACAAGACCACCCCTACAGGAGCAGTGCCCTCGTCTTTTGAAGAAGTTTTCCTCACCACTCTTGAAGAACTAGCTGAAGTTGTTGAAAGGGAAGAAGAGCCTCAACTCTTTCATGGAGGAGAAGGAGGTAACCCCTTACTCTCAAGTTCATCTTCTGATGTAACAGGAAGAGAGGAATAAAACGAAGAAGAGGAGGAGTAACCATCAAATTTAAAAGAGGAACATGAGGAAAATGAAGAAGAAGACATGGCAGAGAAAAATATGGATTGGATGAATCATGGCCCACTCACACTTCTGGGTGTCCTACACAAGATGCTGAGGCATGCAGAGAACCTTTTAATGAAATGTGACCCTGACAAGAGAGTGAAGGATGAAGACCACTTGGACAACTTTTACCTACATCTATAAACACTTGAGGTACATTATGATGATGTTGCATGCAGACTTTTTCCATGTACCTTGGATAGTAGAGAAGTTGTATGGTCTCAGAACCTTCTTCCAAACTCCATCTAGAATTAGAGGGCATTCAAAAGAATATTTCATGAGAATTTTTTTGAAGATAAGACCCCTGCCATGTTATTAAAGGATTTTGGTAGTCTTAAGATGGAGCAGAAGGAAAAAGTTCATATTTTAATCAAAGGTTCAATCACATTTTGAACAAGTTTTCGAATGACACAAAACCTCATGATTCCATCACCATAGACTACTACACTTCTACCTTGCTGACAAGTATTGTGCAGTTTCTCAAGCGAACTGTGAGACCGACATTGACAGAAAAATATGAAGAGGCTATTACCGTTGAGAAGGACTTACATGCTATTGGAGTCATCACATATGAATAACCCACGAAATAATCCAAGGAGACGAGCAAGAGGTCTCAAGCCTAAGTGAATAAGGCCAAGGAAAAGGAATCAAATGATATTGAAAGCCTGACTTGTCTCATGAAGTCCCTGACAACTGAAATGGCTAAACTCAAACAAAGGACAAGCGAGACTACCGTGAGTACAAGGTCCCCCAATTTCATGCTTAGAAGGAATTCAACTCCTGCAAGCAACATCAATCAGCCAGAAAAATATGCATAGATTTCTAATTTGGTGCTAAACATTGAAAAAATTGGGATAAATTCATATTTCTTGTTTCATAATGAGCATCATTTGGAGAAGACGTTCCAATAATGAAACCAACTCATGAGAGAAATGGTTGCATAGTTTGTTGACTCAGACATGGTTGAGGAGCACATTGAGCTTGATGAAGAGAAGGAAGAAGTTGTTGCAGCTGATGAAGCTCCAAGCACTAGGCATGCAGTGAAAATGTTTCATTACATTCACACAGCCCATAAAAGTATTGTCGATAAGCAACTTTTGAGTGACGTCTGACCTAGAAGCAAAGAAACTGATACAACTTGAGAAGTCAAGGGCCGACCACTGCGATTGAGGTGATGAAACATAAAGTCAAGAAAAACTTATTAAGAGAACTCAATCCTATAGGTTTTAACCCTGTACAAAAATTACCTCCATACGAATTCTAAAACAAAGAAAATAAACAATGTGAGAGCATAACACATAAAACACATATGCACAGATATTTCCCACTGGATCTCAAAACCGAGACTACCAGCTTGACTTTTCATTATATTCCTTTCAATGTTACAATACATATTTATAAATGCCGAAGCATCCAATACCATGGACCGAAAAGCCATCGCGTCCAAAACCATGGACCGAAAACCTTAGGTAGGTTCGCCAACCGAATATAGGGTCCGAAAATTTTTTTCTCTGGGCGCTGCCCCGAACCCCGTAGAGGGGGGATACCCACCCCCCTCAAACACCCCGGACAGGGGGGGCTGCCCCCCCCCACTTCGCAATCGGCACAACGAAGCGGGGGCTCCGCCCCCCCCTCTAACCCCCCGGTTCACTACGTAGGTTAGTCGTGGAAAGAATATAACACAACCCAACACTCCTTACAATTAAGACAGATGGAAATAATTAAATTGGAAGAACAACGAGAACAAGCTGAGAAAACCCATGCTCATCACCAAGCGCTAATAAAATCCTCTTTTGACTCAAGCATAATGACCAGAAAAAACTTTTAGATGGGAGATCTAGTTTTGAAATGGGATAAGGCTCACGAAGAGAAAGGAAAACATACAAAATTCCAAAAATTGTGGCTTGGTCCTTTTCAGATTGTAGAAGTCATAGGCCCGTCAACATTTGTGTTGCAGGATTTAGCAGGGAGGAAGGATTCTTTGCCTGTTAATGGACAAATCCTGAAAATATACTTTCCATAGAAGATAACTCTTCTAAATTTTGTAGGATAGCTTTTTGTTTTTCTTTCTTAGAAATAAAACCAGTTGTAGATGGTTACTACAGGAATTCACTTTAAATGGACACCAAATCCTCTGTTAGAGTTTGATTTTTCACTTGTACAAACAGTAATTTTTTTTCGAAAATCTGATCTTTATTATTGACGGATAGAGTCCAACTTTACCCTAGATATGATACTCGTTCTGACTTCAAAATTTTTATGAAAGAAACCTTTGGCAAAAAACTTGTTTTATATCAGCACAATGAAAGATATCAATAATAAAATGAGTATTCTCTGTAAAACTGCTATTTTCCAAACTCTATTATTATCGTCCAGAACTTTCTTAAGGAAAAACAATGAGTTCCTCCCTGCTAAAGGAAATCGCAACATTTAGAGAAGTAATCCGAGAAAGCACTATATCTCAAAGAATAATAGGTCTCATCACGAGCCGGCTTATCATGATCACAGATATTATAACTTGCTGACCTTGCCAATACTCTCCACCAAAACAGGGCAATGACTTAAGATTGTTGCAATCAAAAGACAAGGGGTCTCATCACGAGCCAGCTTGTTTAACAAAAGTGTAAATCAAGTGAATGACTGTGTCATAAATTGGCCACCAAACCAAGACATTGTTCTTTAGAGAATAAAAAAGAAAAAGTGTCAAAATGGGTTTTTCACTAAAGAAATTGTAGATTGCTTTAAGCAGGATAAAGGATCATTGCTGGGTAACGGGTAACCCTGTCGAGGCTATGGACGCCTGCTGGCAGCAAAGGCTCTACCTACGGTAAATGAGCATATTTTAAAGGACCAGGATAGCAGAGATGACCTCATTTTATCTTTAAAAAAGGACCAAGTAATGGCTGGTGTAGATACAAGGGCTAAACCTCAGGAAGTGAAAGATTGGAATAGAGAAAGGTTGAAACAAAGTATCATTGATAGGATAAGACATAATGTACTCTATATGTCCATAACAAAGTTTAGACTGATGAAAATTTTTCTGTTTCGGAAGTTGAAGTTCAATAGAAA
>APFE030272620.1:23126-50793 GCA_000404065.3 Pinus taeda | reverse complement strand
ATATATATATATATATATATATTCAATAGGTGGGCAATTATCATCAAGATTTGAATCCCGAGGTGAAGGCCTTAACATCCTGATGGTCTGCAACCATACGTAAGTTCAGTAAGTTTTTAGTCAAGTGAGCTCAGTTTGTTAGTCAACTTTTAGTATTGAGTTTGGTCTTTTATTTCTGATTTTGCGGCCAATGGAAAAGGCTACTTGGTCTACAATTTTATTGACACCTCCTAAAGGACATTTTATCCCCAGTTAGAGCCAATGTTAGTGCTTGTCAGTGATGTCAGTCACCAGTGCTTAAAATATTCCTTTTGAAAGTTTTGTTAGGGTCTTAGGTCAGTTTTTTAATGGTTTTAGTAAGAATTCAAATAAAAATTTTGTCACTGGTTTGTGTTGGTCTAAGTCATCAATAGCCCCTTTATTTGCAAATTCACCACCCTAAGCATGGTGATTTCATTATTTATTATCATAAGCCTAAATGTTGGTCTAGGTCATCATTGTGGTCTTGAAATCATGTATGGTTGAAAAGTCCAAAGTTTCATAAAGTAGTTAAGGGTACAAATAATCTCATCATTTGCTTGTGTCATCCATATCCAATGAGAGTCATGTCATCATTCTTGTCACTATCATGGGGAGTTAGTGAATATAGGGAATAAAGTGTTAAAGTGCAATGGTTCACATTAAGATCTTACTTTCCATTTCAAGTAAGATTGATGCCAGTACTTTTCAGTTACAAGTTACTCTAATAAAGTAAGTTTGATTTCACCTATCAAATCATGCCTCCCAACACATCTAACTACCTCCTAAATCCTCCCCTAAGCTTTTTCCATGCCCATTCCCCTCATTTCCTTTACTTTCCACAAACTCTACCCTATTGCTACACTTTTGACACTTTCCTAGGCTAGGACTATTTTTTCCACTTTTTCACCCTTTCCCCTCACCCATTTCCTAAATTTAACTTCCCTACACTCCCTAACATATATCCCTAACCCCATAAATTTTACCAAGAATTTAGGAGCTCACTAACCTCTTCACCTCCCTTCATTCCTAAAACTTCTCTAAATCCCTTGTTTTGTAACACTAAACCATAATTCCCTTTCCTAGTGAGCTAGGGTTACATAATGGATGGAGAGACCACACCCATTGATCAGAGGAAGTATAAAGGAGGGAAAATTTCTAGGTATGAGCCCATTTTGGCACATAGCATCATGTCTCCACCATTTCTCAAGAAATCATTCAAAGAAAGAAATCATTTGCTGCACATAGGGACAATTTTGCTTCAAAGTATGTTTATGACCAAATGAACATGAATTTTACAAATGTGAAAGAGGTTTTCTTTAATAATAGGCCAAGTAATAAAAAACTCCTTCAATTTATACACAGGTGTTATGATTTAGGAGAACTGCCCAAAATACAGTTGCCACAGGAGAGTTGTTGCACTTCTGGAGTGACCTGGGGAGAATGCATTTTTATCAGCCTTGGAGAGGCCATTTTGTATTCTTAAGTACTATATTGACAACTAGACATCCTAATATTTCCAATGGTACCTTCAGATATGAATTTGAAGCTCAGAAAGGCAGTAAAAAGTTCCCTACAAGATGACACTTCGTTTTTGCTGTGTTTTGTTGCACTTCTAGGAGTAGTCTTGGGAAAATGCATTTTTCTCTCTCATGGAGTTTCCAAACGACTTTATTGATGACTAAAATGATAAATCGACATCCACATATTTCCAATGATCTATTAAGATCCCGATTCAGAGCTCAGGAAGGCCTGGAAAAGTCGCTTCTACCAATTTCATTGCATTTTCTCCTGGCACATTCCACTTTTGCCTGAATTCACTACGTTTTCACTTCAAAGCCACTTTCCTTAGTTGACTTAGTCCAGATTCGACTTCCACTATTGTAATTTTTCATTTTTGATGTTGCGATGATCTAAAGAGGTGTAACTAGGTTGTTTAGAGTGAATGTGAAGTGGATACATGCTTGCAAATATCTTTTTATCTTCTGCTAGTTAGTCTACTAGCCAAAGTACACCATCAACACCATCCAAGCATATGGATATTGGCTCATATAGAAGAATTTCAGTCAGAAGGACACCTAGGGCTGAGGTGAATCAAACATATCAAAGAGGAGGGAGGCTTTTTTTTCCTCTAAACATTGTGGAATGGGCCAAGCCTACACCAGAAGAACAGGGATCACCATCACAACATGAGGTACCTTTGCAAGATGAGGAGCCATTCCATCTTGACATTGATATAGTGGAATTGGACGTTAAAGAAGAGCATAAGACAATAGAGAAGGTCATCATGGAGAAAGATGCTGATATAACATAGCTTAAGGACAATTCGTCTAAGGCCGATTTCATGATTTCATTTCTAGAGTAGGAGAATAACTAAATGAAGGTAAATCAACTACTCTTGAATAAGCATAAGGTTGATGTTAGAAAAAGAAGATGTAAAGGGAAAAAAATATGTTGAAATATATGATTCAGATGAGAATCAAGAGAAAGTGACAAGGAAGAGTCCAAGGAATAGAGGCCTCCAAAGGGCACTTCAACAACAAAGAGGACAATCTGCACCAAAAGAGAAAATGTCTTTAGCTGACCTAATTGTAGCTTAAATTAATCAAAATAGGGATTTTTGGCTTGAAAAAGTAAATTTACATTTGGAAAAGCTTCTTAAGAAGGCCAACAGAGACAAAAAATTTCAAATACACATGGCTTCTCATTACTATACAAGGAATCAAGTCTCCAAAGTCAAGATCAATGAGCTGAAGGAAAAACTCAAGGAAACACTAATCCGGCAAAAAGAGAGGATTAAGTTGGATTTTATTGCTGATGCTTCCCTAATAGCATAGCATAAAATTCTAGGTCTCCATGGAGAAACTGTAGACCAATTTTAAAGAAATTTGAAGAAATTTTGGTTTTTGTGAATTTTTGGAAATTTTTCAGACAATCACTGGGTCAAAAACGCAACGTGGGGCACGATACGCTTTTGATGGGGAGCTCCAAATGAAGTTTGGTTTTCATATTTATATTACTTGTCACTTGTACATCACTTATAGATCTTGGGAGAAAACTTTCAACAGGTTTTGGTAGGCGGAAAAGGCGAAAAACTACTCAAAAATCACCTCTTTACCCTCTTTTTGAAGAGCTTGCTACACTTTTGGAGTACCTCTGGGAGAATGAAGTTTTGGAGTGCTAGGAGAAACCTTTTCATTTATTGAAGATTATATCATGTAGCAGACATACAGACCTATCTCCATCACTTTTCACATCAGGATTTAGACCTTGGTAAGGCCTCCAAAAATCAATTCTACCAATTTCACTGCGCTTTTGCCTGAATTCCCTCTGTTTTTGGCTGAAACTACTGTCTCTCAGTTTTATGAGCTAGATTCAAGTATCATGATGTGATTACTTTTATTTGGTGTAATAATGATGTAATTAAAGGTAAATAAGCTTGTTAGGTTGTTTTCATGTAAATTTAGGCATCATTTATGAGGGCACTTCGTTCAAAGTTTAAATAGAGGATTTGTTTTAACCTCCCTTGACATTAGGGTTTTATTGAAAACCTCATGTAATTATTTCCTAAACTGAAGGATTTGACCCTAAGAGAGGGGAGTATGGTCTTTGTCTATATGTATCTAGTTTTCGATTATAGAATGGGTTGGACATTAGTGAGTAGAACTCTTGAAGCTTGTACTTCATCACTTTGGTGGAAAATCAAAGGACAGTTGCAGCTATTATTCAAGAATTCTTGTCTTGTGAGTTTGTGATAATGTTTTCTCTCTGTTATAGTTTTATATGAATGATCATTCCATTCTCTTTCCATGCTTATGCTTTTTAGTGATTTCCTAAGAGGTTTTAAACATAATTCTTAATTTTAAGCTTTGTTTTGTTAGGAACTTCATGTTTATGTCACTTGTATTCTGATAAATGAATTCAAGCTTGCCATGCTTATTTTGATCTCTTATTTTCCACCCTAAAATACATCGACAAAATCCCAAAGTATCACAAAATCATACCTACCATGCTCTTTTATATCTCTTGCAGTTGAAACCTTTGATCTTTTGACCTAGTTCCCTAATTTTCCCTCCTGATCTAGCAAAATGCTAAAATATTCAAAATCCTAGAGCTGAACATATCTAGCCTAACATATTTTCCCATTCCAAGCATCATTGGCTATGAATTAATAGAGAGATCCCTCTCTAGTTTATAAGGGCTAGCTGCTGAACCCTAAGTAGTTCGAGGTTACCTCCTTCGATCTCCTTTCTCAGCCTTGGTATATTGTGGAGGATAACAGAGGACAAGGATGAATAAACACTCTAGGACACAACTAGTGAAAATAAAGGAAACCTCATCCCTAAGGGTGTGGTATCACTTGAAAATATATATGATATGAGGAACCGCTTACGGGGACCTGTTAATGTCAAGATCAAAAGTTCTATGTTGTCGCATGAGAAAGCCAACATGGGAATTGAGAAAAATCTTAATTTTGTTAATCTTGGTACTTATTGCACACCATAAGAGCAACAAGCCTTCATCTGCTTATTCAAGAAGTATTGTGATGTGTTTGCGTGGACATATGATGAACTCAATATACATGACATGCAAATCATCCAACATGCAATACCAATCAAGAAAGGGGCCAAGCCATTTCAGTAGAAACTAAGGAATGTTCACCCACCTATTGAGTCCCTCATATAGAAGGAGTTGAGAAAACAGTTGGATGCTCGACTCATTTACAAGGTGTGACATTCAACGTGGGTATCAAACTTGGTCCTTGTGAGAAATAAGTCTGGGGAGATCTTCCTGTGCATAGATTTTTGCAATCTCAACCGCACCTTGGATAAGGACAATTACCCCATGTCGTCCATGGAGAAAATATTGCAAACAGTATCATGGGCTGAATTGTTTTCTTCGCTAGATGGATTCTTAGGTTACAACCAGGTTCTGGTAGTAGAGCTTGATAGACTGGAAACTATTTTCTGAATGAAGTGGGGCACATTCGCATTTCACTGAATGTCATTTGGGCTAGTAAATTTCGATGCAACATTCCAACATGTGATGGAAATCATCTTTCATAGACTTATTGGATAGAGTGTAGTGGTCTACCTTGATGATGTGATAGTATTTTCCAAATAGAGGTTACACCACCTGTGCCATCTGAAGAATATTTTTGAGTGATGTCAAAATACGTGATATCCTTGAACCTCAAGAAGAGTATCTTTGCAGTGTTTGAAGGTAACCTCCTAGGACAAATCATTGCTAAAAGTGGGATCAAGGTAGACCCAGATATGGTCAGGACCATCATATGAATTCCCCACCCAGTGAATAAGAAATCCATGCAGTATTCTTGGGGAAGATAAACTTCCTTCGTAAGTTCATCTTCGACTATGCCTAGATTTTTTAAACCAATATAGGAGATGATAAAGAAGGATGCAGTCTATAAATGGGATAGGAGGGGTAAGGAAATTTTTCCCATATCAGGAAAACTATAGCAGAAGTGCCTGTGTTGTATAGCCAAAACTTTGATAAAGACTTCTTTCTCTACACTTTTTCTTCCAGCACCTCTCTTGTTGTTGTGCTTATTGAGAAGGATGGGTTGGACAATGAACAACCTATCTCCTTCATCAGTTTCCTGCAAGGACCAGATCTCAACTACCCCACTGTGGAAAAGAAATATTATGCAGTGTACAAGGCGGTAAATCACTTCAGACCCTATCTGTTAAAAAATAATTGTATTATCTTTGTTCCACAACAAGCAGTGAGATCACTGCTTGTTCAACAAGAGCTGTGTGAAAGGAGGGTGAACTGGATGACCGGATTATAGGAATAGGATATTGACATCAAGGTAGTTCAAAAAATCAAGGGTCATGGTATCTGCAAGTTAGAAGCAGAAGTATTTAATGCAAAAGTGGAAGAAGAAGAGCTTGCAAGATGGTAACAAGAGATTGAGATTTACAATGTTGAGCGAGCCTCCCACACTTCGGATATAAACTCTTGGTACATGGATGTGCTCCAATACCTTGAGAATGACACCATTCCATCTCACTTCTCTATGTGGAAAAAGAGGGAACTCTGACTTAAAGCATTTTAATATCAGTTGGTGCATGGGGTGTTGTTCAGGAAGCACCACAATGGAGTATTTCTCAGGTGTTTGGAGGAACATGATTAAGAAAAGGTGTTACGTGATCTCCACGATGAACAAACCAGGGGACACTTTGTAGGAAACACTACAACACATAAAGTCATGCAGGATGAACTCTACTAGCCTACATTATTCAAGGATTCTCATGCCTATGCCTGCAAGTGTTTGGTGTGTCAAAGGTGTGTCGATCAAAATCAAAAGTCAACATCCCTACTACAACCCGTTGCAGTGGAAGAATCTTTTCAATAGTGGGGCTTGGATATCATTGGGTAAATTTTCCCACACTCATCAAAGTAACAACGCTACATTCTAACTACTATATGCTATTTCATGTGGTGGACAGAGGAAGTTCCACTAAAACAAGTGAATGATCAGGAAGTCATCAACCTTTTGCAGCAAGACATCATCTTGAGGTTTGTCATTCCTATGTCACTTGTTTTTGACAATGCAACATACTTATCATAGTTAAGAAATTATGATTTTGCATTGGAAAATGGTATTATATTGAAACATTTAGGTCATTACTATCTGCAAGAGAATGGTCTTTTCCAAATCCATGAACAAGGACCTCATACATATCATCAACAAGATCATATTCTTCGAGCAATGAAACTGGCACTCTGCTTTTGTGAATTCCTTATGGGCCAACCGAATCATGCTTAAACATTATTTGAACAATTCCCCTTACTTCTTGGTGTAGAGAAAAGAAGACATGCTCCCATTGAACATCTACTTTCCCTCCCTCCAAATGTCCTAAGAATCCCAAGGCAAGCCATGTCTTTTAGTTCAGCGTAGGATGGACACTTTGCACAAGCTACAGGAAGAAAGGTTGAAAGAAAAAGAAACATTTTCACTTCACCAAAGTCGTAGCAAGAGATGGTTTGATAGAAATATTGCAAGGAAGAATAGATTTAGTTTGGGTGAATTAGTCTTGAAGTGGGATAAAGCCCACAATGACAAAGAAAAAAACACTTTTTTTCAATCCTTGTGGATTGGTCCATACACTATGCACAAGAAGGTTGGCCAACACACTTATCATCCTCAATCACTTGATGGGAAGATTGAATCTCTCCCTATCAAGGGCCGAGACTTAAATCAATATTTTTAATGAAGATCCGGGGTTGCACCCCACACAATGTAAATAGTCTTTTTCTATTTTGTTCTATGTCTTTTCTTCAGTTTTATGTTGTTTTTTTATGTGAATAAGTGTTGTGCCTGACAACATTACGGCTTCTGAGTGTGTTTGTGGATGAAGTTTAAAGATTCTTGTGACACTACAAAATTTGTTTAGCCCCAGGTCCATCTTCTTTGTGTTGGTTTCATCTTTTGGCCAATGAAGTTTTGATGGAAAATACGATCCATCCTTAGGGAGAGTTTTGGTCCAACCATGAACTCGTGTCTAGTCTGGAAACTTTATGCCTATACTATGTTTTCTACTTTAGTGTTTTCAAGGCTATCCAACTAGTAGAAGTGGATAAGGGGAAAAATGTAAATGAGAAAACCTAAATCAAAGGTATTTATATGCTTCTCTGAAGGAACAACCTCTCCTTCTCTCAATAAGTCATGATCCCTCTTCTGCGCCAACATAAATAATTGTCAATGTTTTCATTAAATAAATAAATAAATGTGAAAGAAGCAAAAGGCTTCCTTCATAGAGAGGTGAAGAAAGCAAATTCAACGTGGTACTATCTAGGCTCGTTGGTAGCGGAGTAATGTTTTTGTTCCTGTGTGACTCCACCGGGGTACTATCTATGCCTACTAGCAGCGAAGCAACACCAGAGATGGAAAAAAAATACTCTAAAAATCTTAAGCTTGTTGGATTAATTGTCGTCTTTTGGCATGTTTGTCTGTTATGTCATGTTTGCGAACCTTTTTTAGTGGTTTTAAAGGTTCAATTTTGTGTATAAGATTTTTCCTAGCCATGTCAACATCTGTCACACTCATACACAAAGTTTTGAGCACTGTCGCACAAGTGTCATCACGGTCATCGTAAAGTCTATCTCAAGTGGTGCACTTATTGCTTCTTGTCATGAGACAATCACACAGAGGGTAATTCTTTGTTTTTTTCTCTCATGGTATATGTTGTCGTGTTTTTGATGTAGGCTAAGTGTGTGATTACAAGTTCAATTCCATCACAAATCTATATTCCTCTCGCACTTAGCCATTTTCAGAAAATCTTCTCGACTGGGCAACTCAACTTCACAGGCCCTGACTAAGTTGTGCACTACATAGTTTCAATCCTCATTCATGTGAAATTGTTATCGTGAACTATGTAATGCATAATCATTGTCCTCCAGGGCAGTTTTAATACACAATTGTAAAGCCCAACAACCTTCCTTGACCCCGAGAATTGCGTAGTTGTGCCTCTGAATTCAATCCTTAAGATTTTCCCTTGCCTTCTAAAAACCTGGCATGGGCAGAGATCCCAGCCTCCCTTGGCCTCCTGAACTACGTCGATGTGTCCTCCAATGTCCTTCCCTCAGTTGGAGATCACTGACCTCAAGAACTGCGCAAATTTGTCCTCTAGACCTCTCTACTGCCCAACCCCCCTTGACTTTGAAAATTGCGCATAACTGACCTCTTAGGACCACATCTTGCATTAGACATTACTGGCTTGAACTCCACAAACCTCACTCCTAGTGACCATTGTAGAATTTCTTTCCTAAGCGGGGACTATGCCGAAAAGTTCCTCAGTCAAGCCTATGCTACAATCTCTGCAGTTTCAATGATCAATCTCTCTCACAGTCACCTGGAACTATGCAATGTGCAATTACTGGGCCCTCTCTCCTAGCGTGTAACTTGTCCTGGGCTCAGTTCATGGATAGTAAAGCATCATCTTAGACTAGGGAGTTTTTGGATTGATGTCATCTCATCATGAGTGAATTGCAGGAATAGGTAGACTATCAAGTCATGGTGTAGTATACCTAGGGGGGATAGTATGGGGTACAGAGGGAGGTACCCAAGGGAATAATGTAATAATGGGATGGGCCATAGTAATATATAGTGGTTAACCCGTATCATGTAAGGGACCACAAGTAGTTAGAAATAATGTAACAAACCCATTATATTAGATAGATTGTATTGAGGGAACCATGGTAATGACCCATGGTATTGTATGTATGATGCCTATATAGAGGCTAGAGACTCCCCATTGAGAGATGTCAAGGATTATTGTATTGGCAAGCATATGGCTTGTGGAGTGTTCTTCTTCCTTAAGGAGTGATTGTATGGCATTGCCCTATCTTAAGGGTTTTTATTAATAAAGAAACATTTCTATCTATTTCTATCTTGTTATTTCTGGGCATATTTCTATATCTTACTATATTTTCATATCAAATAATAGAAATAAACACAAGAAATATCAAGATATTAATATAGAAATGCTTCTCTTTATTAATCAAACCCTTAAGGTAGGGCAACACCGTAGAATCACTCCTTAAGGAAGGAGAACACTCCACAAGCCATATGCTTGCCAATACAATAATCCTTGAAATCTCTCAATGGGGAGCCTCTAGCCTCTATATAGGGCACATACATACAATACCATGGGTCATTACCATGGTTCCCTCAATACCATCTATCTAATACAATGGGCTTATTACATTATTGCTAACTACATGTGGTCCCTTACATAATACGGGTTAACCACTTTATTTATTACTATGGCCCATCGCATTATTACATTATTCCCTTGGGTACCTCCCTTTGTACCCCATACTATCCCCCCTAGGTATAATACATTCCACCCCCCTTAAACATGTTTCCTCCCCGAAACATAAGAATAACACAAATAATAAATCTACTCAAAAGACTAGTCGAGTGGTACCATGCACGTGCATCTAGCCATCCAAGAGAAAGGTGAACCCTCGATCTAGCTAGTGTCTCACTCACTTGAGATGGAAGTTGACCTTGATGGCTCTTCTGTGTTGATGTGTTGTGGGTGGATCGTCGCCCCTCTTTATCTATCATGTGGGTGTTGTTGTCCTTGTGGCTAATGTGTTTCCATCATGTTGGTTGTTTTCTTGTTGGCTGATGTGGGTGGTGATATGCTGAAGTTTTAACCAATGGTGTATCCTTCTTTAATTCAACACCTAATGGAGCCTGATTGGTATTTGTTACATGTTGTGGTGTTTTTTGTTGTTGCTTATCTTCTAATATTACTTCAACCACACATTCTGTATCTGTAACAATTTCTGCGTTAGCCTCCTTGGACTCTACTTGTTTTTCTCATACTTGGTTTGATGTTTGTGTTTGGTTGTCGAACATCAAGGGCTCATCATTTGATGTGTCAATCCCTGGAACATCTTCTGCTTCAGCCTCTTTGGACTCTACCTGTTTATAGATGGAATTATCCTTTAATGTAATTTTCTTCTTTTTATACCAGAGCTTCAGGAATTTCTTCTGCACATTAATATTGATAGTACCCATAGATTCCATCCAAGGGTATTGCAAAAAAAAATCTACATTAGCAATATCTGAAGCATAAAAATCAGAATGCAATACATAATTGTCTATAGAAATCTTCAAATCTTTATAAACTTGCACCTCCTCATTATTAACCTGTGTGTGCTCCATTTTTTTGCTGGAACTTGCATTTTTTTTTCTAAATTGACATTTATAAGATTTTGTTTGCAACTATGATTTATAGAAACAATGGTCTTCTCCTTCTTAATACATCCATGAACCTACAATAAAGAGATACCAGTGGAAAATAACCCCTTACACGTCTCATTTTCCTATTTTCTAGCATGAGACCATTTGTCTAAAAAACTTTTTCAAATTCTTCGTCTGAAAGTTTGGACAACTTCTTGCCATCAAGGAAGATCCACCATATCGCAGCTTGATCTCTCAAACTAGGCCATATGAAATTTTTCCGCTGTTTTTTTCCATAATGGCTTTTGTTTTTCTATGAATTCTTCAATAGTAGGACCATTATCTTTTCCTGTAAAATATAGAACTGCCATGAAGAGGGTTTTGAAAAAAATTCACTTACTTGGCGAAAATTTGAAATGGCCACAATTTAGTCAATAGTTCTCAGAATCCCTATTATGACCTATTTTCGGAAATGGAACAACCATTTTGCATCTTCCCTTGTGGCAGAAATCCTGGCGAAAATTTGAAATGGCCACAATTCAGTCAATAGTTCTCAGAATCCCTATTATGACCTATTTTCGGAAAAGGAACAACCATTCTGCATCTTCCCTTATGGTAGAAATCCCAATCTAGGCATTAGAATTACAGATTCGCGCTGCAATTGTCCTGTCATCACGAAATTTTCTGAAAAAAGAGCTGATTTTAAATCAGCGATATCTCCCTCATTCAAACTCCGATTCGACTGATTTTTTTTTGAAATTGGGTATTCTTTTGAAAAGAACCCAGAACGTTAATTGGATTCTACAATTTTTCACTGAAACATACAGATCTGATCTGGAAACTCGCCGCCCCGAAAAACGTCTGCCATATCGCTGATTTTTAAATCAGCGATATCTCCCTCATCCGAACTCCGATTCGGCTGATTTTGTTTTTCAAATTGGGTATCTTTTCCCTGAAAACTCAGATATGCAACTAGATTTGGAAAATTTTGCACCAAAACATATAGATCTCATCTGCAAACTCGTCGCCCAAAAAAAAAAATCTTGCAAAAAATAAAAAAAAATTCCACTTTGCCCAAGAAAGTGCTCCGATACCACTTGTTATATATATGACCTACAAATATATGAAATGATACCAATATACCCAATAACTGTAAATAATCACCAGAAATAATAAGATCTGAATACAGATAGAAATGCTTGTTTAATGATCAAACCCTTAAGGTAGGGCAACATTGTACAATCAGTCCTTAAGGAAGGAGAACACTCCACAAGTCATATGCTTTCCAATACAATAATCCTTGACATCTCTCGATGGGGAGTCTCCAGCCTCTATGTAGGCCTCATACATACAATACCATGGGTCATTACCATGGTTCGCTCAATACCATCTATCTAATGAAATGGGCTTATTACATTATTGCTAACTACTTGTGGTCCCTTACATTATACAGGTTCACCACTTTATTTTTTACTATGACCCATCCCATTATTACACTATTCCCTTGGGTACCTCCCTTTGTACCCCATAATATCCCCTCCAGGTATACTACATTTAGGTATACTACACATGGAGAGATGATTAACAAGGAGAAGAAGGAGGGAAGCATGCCTAAAGACTCACTTGTAGTTGAATAGACAAGTGGACCTACCAAGACCAACAAAAGGAACACAAGTGTACAACCATCTTCCAAGACCAAAGATCATTGAAGACCCTGCATTACCAGGTTATGTAGAGGAGAAGAGAAAGCACATCCAAGAACACATCTAGCACACACCAGCAATAGTAGATTGGCATTTCCACAACATAAATCCAGTCCATGTTAGCAGTGTCATGTCAAGTTGTGTCATGAGTTTCCATATGCCACATCACTATTGTGGGCCACGTATACTGTAAATCAAATGTATTATAAAGTGGAAGTCTAATGGACACACATCAATATGAAGAGTCATGTAAGTTGAAAAGTCATAGGAAGTTGAATAGTCATGAGGGTAGTTAAAGAGTCACAAGGGGTAAGCATCACCCCTTAGTTATATATACCTCCTCATTGTATGAGAAAATAAATTTTCACCTTGGCTCCTCCCGCAAGGCATTAGAGAGACCAATTATTTCTTTAAGGAGAAAGGAGTGGCTCCAATGTCCAACTTTATTGGTGATCATGACTGTCAAATCCGTTGTGGACTATTTCGCTGGATGATAGACAAACCTTCCCCTGTTTGTTGGTTGTAACGATTGTCGTGTCCGCTGTGGACTATTCTACTAGATGCTAGATAGGTCCTTCTGGTTCATGTGTGCCTCTCCCTGGGTGGTACTATTACCTCTCACCTAGAGGCTCACTTTTATGTACTCCAGACCCCCCTTTTTAGTAAGAGAACCTAGACATAGTTTCACTACACTCATGAGGAACACCCACGTTTATTTTCGAAGGTACCATTGCATCATCTCTTGTGCTAATAGTTAGAGCTAAGGAAAATCTTTAAGGATTTGGCAACCAGGCCTTTTGTACCAGGTGGGACTCATACACCAAACAGTGTGAGGTCTGATTGGGACTTCATATCGGGGAGATCCCCTGAATGTTGGTGTGTCGAGAACCATTAACAAAAGTATATTATCAACGTGTTTTGAACCATCTAACATGGTTCATCATCTAGACAAGATGGAAAATCAAATCTTGGCATTAGATTAAATAATGAGAGTGTCAAGTAGAGATAATTAATTCTAACGATTAGAATGTAATGGTTAATATTTCCATATCGAAAGCTTTTATCTTATGTAAAACTAAGGATCATTGGAAGAAAAAAACATGGTTATTGACTTAACTAGAACTGTGATCTCAATGTGAAAAATCTAGCCCTACATGGTTGCTGACTTAACCAGAACTGTTATCTCAAAGTGATAATTTTAGCCCTGAAAATAAATTTTCCATGTGTCAAAACTTCCAAAACCAACCACTTAATAAAAAAGAGGTTCTCTCATAATCACAATTTTTTTAAGGGCTGAAACTACAATTTATTTGAAGTTCTGACCTTGTGTAAGGACCCATTCCAGGGTCCTCGAATTTAGATTAAAGTTTCACAATAAATTTCATAGGAAAAAAAAATGCATTTGCAACTCAATATATAATTTATTGCACCATATCAAACCATGCATTTTTTTACACAATTTATGGTCATTCTAGGAAATTTAGACCACAAAAAGAAGAATAATACTTGCATACAATGGATAAGCTACAGTGCTCCTGTTGGGACCTCCCAACTGAATATGCCACCCTGCCAACTAGGGAAGTCTATTTGACTTCTTAGCCTAGAGAACGTCAATAGGTTCTATAACACTTTGAGCCCAAGTCCAAACCACAACCGTAGTGTGTCCAATATCCTTGTGCTAATAACTCTCTAGTTCCCAAAACCAAAATCAATCCCTCCCTCTGTTCCACTCTTGGAGCCTCTTCCCCAAGTTCTCAACCAAGTCCTTCTTAAGAATCCCTTCCAAAGCACTTTGTGAAAAGGATCCCCCATCTCCAAAATGTTTCCTTGAACTTATGCCTCCCAACAAGTTAATTTTTCCAACCTCCCAATTATGTTGCCAACTTCCTTCCCTCTCCTCAATCCCCTCCCAGCTATCCTCTTATCTTAATTTGAGGGGTAAAGTATGCTAAGGTGTAGAGGGGTAAATTAATAAAATAATATTAGTAATAAAATAATAATATGTACTTTATGGGTCTATCAGGTCAAAATGGATTCATAAGAATCCTAATTAATTTCATGTTTAATTAATCATAATAATCATTAATTTAGATTAATGTTTATTCAATTAATTAACCAGTAATCAATCTTAATACTAATCATATGATATTAGTGTATCTGTGTGAAGTGTGGATATGTAGCTAGCATATGCATACCTCGTATGTATACTAATAATACTTATAAGAATCATTTACAAAAGTGAATCAATCAACAAGTAGGTTAATAAATTAATGTAAGTTAATAGGATTAGGTAGGGGTCATTAAATATATCCCCCCTTTAGAAACCTTTTTGGAATTTATATTCAAGAGGATATAATTTGTCAGGAAGAAATATGATAATAAAGCATAATAAAATAAGGAGAAATATGTAGCAATCAATATTTAAGTAAATTAAATAAGTTTATCACTTCCCATCTAAATTCCCCAACTAACTTATAGCCACCTCTCATCCCTATCCTACTTCCACTCCCATCATATCCGTCCTCTGTTGCCATATGTTATGGCATTGATTATACCAATCTAATCATTGAGAGAAAAAACATGGATACAATGCTGACTATATTGACCTAAGTTCCCTAGCAGGAAACTAGCAATTGTCATCACACATATGGGGGAGTGTGCCAATCACTGGCTTTCCATGATTCCAGGCTTGGAGGTTACATGGTGGGAAAGGTCTCCACCCCTCCTCATGGACCTAGGATCAAATCCTAACATCAACCACACTACAACATTTATTTGGATGCTTGTCATTGAATAATTCAGTCGAGCATCCATGTCACTTGCAATCTACACCTTACTCCATGTCATAATACTACATATTAAGTAGATACAAAGTATAATATAACAATGTACATCATACCATGCCTCATTGGATGTCTCGACATCCGTCAATCACTAGCATGGATCTTTGACTATCATATAGTCCCTTCCAATTTTTAGGTTAGTTCTAATCCAAATATAGACATAAAAAAAATGCATATAAATATATATTAACAAAAACATAACCCATTAAGTTTTAAAGAAAGGAAGTTCATCTTTCCAACTAAAATGCATAAATATTACATAGTGTTCATATGAAAAACATCATGAATATTCAAATAGGGCCTCAATATTTGGAGCTATCTAGGTAAAAATGGTCATCACATGTTAAGAAATGAGGGGTGGTCATGATGTATACTCTCTGCATCCTCCTAGGTGAGATACCTTGGGTTATACTTATCCCACTAGGCCTTCACGTAGTCCACCAAGTCAATCCTGAGTTTTTGAACACTATGGTCCAATATGGATAATGGTTTGACCATAATGGTTCCCAAATTTGAGACCTACAATTCCCTCCAAATAAGTTTGTGAGATTCATTAAAAACATAATGTCATAGAATAGGTACATTAAAAACAACATGAGTTTTATGCAAGTGGAGAGAAAATACAAGACAATTGGAAACTGGTTCAATTTACTCTTTGATCCTAAAAGGTCCTATAAATCAAGGTGATAACTTCATCCCTTTTCTAAATCAAATGGTGAACTTGTTGGGTTGTATACAAATAAAAAATCTATCTCCCGCTTCATAATTTCGATTAGTCTTATTTTCATTTTCATAACTCTTCTATCTATATTATTCTTCCTTTAACCTTTGTCGAATTTACCTTACATGTTCCTCCATTTCTTAAACCAATTCCATCCCTAATATTACTATGTCCTCCAACCTTTTTATAACATCCCCAACTCTCCCTTTTCTTGTAAAATTAATTATGAATATGTATGTTAGCGTGAGAGCCATAGTTGGCTGAGTTGAACTCCTATGAACACTTGAAAATATTTTTAAAATATAAAATTTCACTCTGGCCTGAAGCAAAGGATGCCTGGATCCATGGTCTAAGGGAGTCGTGAGCTTTATTTCCTTGAAACGTCATGAATCCAACATAATTAAATATTGAATATGGTAGAATTAAACTTAGATATCAGTTGCAGGACAAGTGAAGCCCTTGCCTAATAAATTTTGTATTTGATGCAATTAGGGAAGAGTTGACCTACCATCAATAAGTTATGTGATCTGACTCAGGCAATGGAAGCGTAAGAAAATTTCCATTTACTTTACATATAGACAAACATAGAGGGCACTACACTCCTTTCTAAAATCAAGGGACTCGGTGGAAAATATATGTACTCACAATAGATAATTGTTAGAAAATGATATATTACAGAGCAATGGAACACATAAAATATTGCGAAAACAAAATCACAAGAAATTCATAAAAAAGAAGGGACATAGATATATGTGGTTCACCCAATTTGGGCTACGTCCACAAAGAAACAACTAGTCCTTCTTTTATATTATCTAGCAAAATGAAGAGATATAGCCTACAAAAAATTTAGTGTAATTTCCTCTTTGCTCTCACATAGTCCCCTCTCTTCCTTGTTTAGAATAGTAATACCCAATCACAATACAATTCCCTCATATAAACCAAGGGTTTCCTTATAGGGAAAAAAACCCTAAATTAACATAACTTCTACTGGCAGATCATCTACCTAATGAACAACCCAGATTGACTACAAAATTACAATATTTTACAAAGAAAATTTTCATCTAATTTTTTTTAGCTTTGGGGACCTGCTAGCCCCTGGACCACCCAGCTGGGGGGTATAGTTCCCCCCCGGATCTCCATGTTAAAATTATACAAATTTAGTCAAATTCCACTTTGGATAGCTCATATGATGGAGATAATTATTTAATTGAATTCCTCTTTTCGAGAGGACCAAAATCGACCTAAATATCGCCTTATTTGGACAAGCAGAAGTTGGTTTTTTGAATTTATTTATTTACTCATGTACATTGGATTAGGTCAGCCCTATGCAGATATACAATTGGATAGGTCAACCTCAATATCAAGTGGACTCTCATGAAAACATATAAATAGAAGGAACATCAAGCTCATTTTGGACACAATCATTAACCAATCTCTTCTCTCTTCTATTTTTTGGTTTGCACAGGTCTGACAGAGGAAAGATCGCATAAAGGGTCCGAAACTACAAAGTCAAAGCTCACACATGTCTAAGGTTTTTGTTTCTCAGATGCATGCTCGTAACTAAGGGTTTTTATCCCTAGAAACTCACTCAGTATGCTCAACGGATCATCTGGAAAGTCTTAGACACACACATAGTGTCTAAGGGAGCATATGGGAGGCTAGGGTTTCCACAGTCTTGTTTGGCCCTAGATGCTCACATATAGTTCACCTGGGAGCATCTAGGCTAGTCTCAGACACTCTCATAGATTGTCTCAAGGAGTGTCCAGGACCAAAATATGAATTATCAGTACTCCCAAGTTTCCGCTCAGTAACAACAACATTCAGTCATTTACTACAGTTAGTGATAGTACATTACAGTACTTTGAATCATGTTTTTCAAGTATAAGGATGTTCAAGGTCATGTTGCGGATGTTATAATTATTATTTTCCATGTATGAAGATATGAACCATTGTAATCTGTTTTTATGAATCATTTGATGACAATCTATAAGAATAATAATTTGCAAGGGTTTTTCCCATAATGGGTTTTTCCCCAGTCTGTGACCAATCTTGGTGTCTCTATGTGTGCATGCTTTTCTTCTATTGTTCCTTTATGTTTTGTTGCATTGAGTATGATGATATTTTTCTTTCTACATAGTTTCATATGCTGATGAATAATGATGTAAATATGAATAAGGTTATAGTTTTATGGGATGAACTTAATGTGTTAATGGAAAAATGCAATTATCAAAGCGAAGAACAATGTATCTGTATGATAAATTACATGGTATCAGAGCTAGGGTGAAGAAAATCCATGGATATCATCACCCTGATGATGAAACCATTGATGGAAGCTAAAAGAATTCTAGGGTTTGAAGAAAACCTTAGATAATTTGTGTATTAGGGTTTAATGGATATTATGAGGATAAGGTTTGAGATAAACCCTAGTTTATGGAAAATTTATGAGATATCAAACCTAGTATGGTCAATATGAAGATTCTCAAGCACTTGTGAAAGATTTGATGAGGCTCTAGATGTGATAGTCTCTAGTAGGCTTGGTTGGATAATTGAAGGCAACATTGGTATGTGGACAATGGACATTGATTTCTCTTGAATGTTGGTTGAAGAGGAAGAGGATCACCTCTCATTCAAGATAAGTATTTCTTGACTTATGATTCTTATTTATGTCCTTACATTTGTTTACACTTGTGGATTTGATTATTATGTTTATTGTTTATACTTCTAACATATGTATTTGAGTATATGGATGTTTCTAACCTCCTTGATGAGCTATGATAAAGGCGACAAAATGCTACAAGTTGCCGATATCTACTAAGAAGGTGCATAGGTACTTGAATATTTCACGATATGCATGATATATTGTTTCACTATTAGGTTTCAGATATTAATCCCTATCGAGAATATATCCTTCCCAAATGGTCCATACGTACATATGAAGGTGATTTGATTTATTATGAAATGGTGCACCTAGTATTCAACACTTTTGATCTTCTTAAATTCTATGTTGATCTTTGATATACTTGATGTTGGATATTTTGATCCCATAAATAAAGCTAGCACCTTGAATCTAGATACCTATGATACTTGACATGCATAAGACATGATGGATTGCACATAGAAGGTTATCTCCTTGATTCTTATACATGATACTATTATGCTCATGGAAGGGTTGACACTCTCATTGTTTTGGTAAAGTTTTATTGAATGACTTAGATTGATCCTTTTTATAATTATAAGCATGGTGATAGAAGTGTTACCGTGGTCATGTCTTGATGTGATGAGTAATTGTAGCATATTGTAAAATGTGATGGATTGAATTAATAGAAAGTGTTATTGTGTTCATGATCTTTGATATATGATGTCACATCTGTCTGTTGACCTAATTACTTAAATATAACCTTTGATGAAAGATCAATGACATGATGTTGATGGCCATGATGAATATGTGTTTAATGATCTAATATATATATTTTTTGCATAACATTAGTATAAGAGAAATTGATGACATGAATGAAGATGAATGAAGTAGATTCCCAGTCAAAGGGAGAATCTCTTCTCAAGATTCTTACTCATATTACTATTTTCAGTTTGTATTGTTGAAGTATTATTTATGTGCATATGAAATTATTGAACTGCAACATAGTCTTGGATTTGAAGCTCGTACAAAAAATTAGGGTTTATGTTCTATACATAGGCACAAAACTGGGAGATTTCGTCCCTAGACACACACATGCTAAGGCCAAGTTAGCATCGAAGAAGCTAAATACGCTCTCATACTAACCTGAAGGGAGTTTCCAAGGGTTTGACTACGGTTGACCATCATTTGAACTTTTTTGAAACTGTATGAATTCTGAATCAAGGTGTCTCTGACATATTATTCCACTGTAAACTGATTTTGGAAGTTGTTGGGCTGAGTTGGTAGTCACAGAAAAATGAAGTATTGTTCATGAAACGAGATGTCTACCTGAAGCATGTCAATCCTACATATATTAAGAAATAAATATCTATGAGCAAGGAAATTTTATATATTTTCTACAATATGAACTTCTGTTTGTAGGTGACCAAGATAAGTTTGTAGATATGCCATTATGATTTAACCATTGAAATTTGTGACATAAGAGATTTGGCTGATTGATATAGATAAGCAATGTTTGAAGTTTGACATGATACTTGACAATGATTTAGAACTCTGACTTGATATTGAGATATGTTTTTGGACTATAATATCTCTCTGCAATAGCAAATCTGGATTCGACCTAACGTCTAATGATTTGATTTGATGACTGATGATTTTCCTTTATGAGAATGATATATGAGCATAGTCACTTCCGCTAAATTATATTACGAGAGAATGACTTGTATTATGATTATGAGAATGACTTAAATGATATTGCATGTTAGATGACAAGTTGTTGGCATAATAATAAATGAGGTCAAGACTTGATATGAGCCCTACCTGTCATCTCGACTAAAGAATTGACACTGTGATATTGATGACTTTGATGAGATGACTTAGTTGATGGTACAATATTGATTTATGAAAAGATGAGCAAGTTGGTTTAGTAAAGTGTTATGTTTGCACAGAGAATTTCATGAAGCAAGCTTCCCAATCCAAATATGTCTACATTGACTATTCTCTTGTGAAGTTAGGATGATGTGTTCCAAGGTAAGGATTTTATTTTGGTTTTGGTTTTATACACTGATGACCTACTCCTAATAGGTAATGTTCCTCTGATGATCTAAGTAAGAGGGAAATTTCTCCTGAAGCTCGAAATAAGAAATCATGGCACGATGAATCAATTTTTGAAATTGGGAAAATATAATCTATATTGCGAAGCTATTCAAGAAGCATTGCAAAGAGGAAATTCAAATCCTTGGACACTCCAATTGAAGAGATATTGTTGAACTTGACTTGGCAACCAAAAATATATTGAAGCATATATGTTCTATTTTTGAGCATCTATCCATATACATACATGATGTGCATAGAAACTTAGTCGATTCATTCACATAGAGTTTCTACCGAGCACTCTTCAAGGTATTTTCATGAGATGATATATTCCTAGTCTGAGATATTATTCTTATGATATATGACTATATGGATATCCTTATGTTAATTGGGATCGTTATTGATGAGATGAGCACATCTGAGTGTTGCCTTAGTATGAGATCTTCCATGACGAGAGGTTTGTAGCATGATTGAGGTTGAGTACGATGTTGCTAGCTTGGATAGTTATGAAGTAGGATGAAGAAGCGTTTGAAGAGATGTTTGAGAAATTTCTGAATATGATATGGATACATTTTGATAACAAAGAGAGGAAGAGAATCACATATATATATTTGGGACTAATATACTGTCATATATTGAGATCGTACAACTGTATGAGACAAGCCTTGGTTTGTATTTGACAACTCCTTGAGAGGGAGGATGATTATGGTATCCTTTTGTGATTATATGATTATTTATGTTCTAACATGATATTATATTTGATGTCATGTATGAATAGGAGATAACTACTACTGATACATGATGATTACTTGATACAAGCACGATGATATGAGTGTGATGAGGGAAACACTAATCGAGGACACTGAGCCAATCTCTTCCTCCCCTGATTGAGCTCCCAGGATATGGAATTGAGATACAGGGCTCCTGGGGTTGAGGGAACTCTCGAAAATAGGGTATCACCACTATATGTTACCCATAGGGTTGGAGTAGTAGCTCACCCTATCTTGGTCTTTCTAGAGTATACCTCAGTAGGCATCATACCCACAAGCTGGTCTTGTTGGCATTATCCCTCTCTGTCTGGAAATGGGTGAGGAGGCTTGGGGGCGTGAGATCCTCACCTTTGCTAAGTCGGGTATCTTGCCCAAGCTAGGATTATGATGCAGTTGTTCTACCACATTAATATTGAGGGTCATCACTAGGAATATCAGTACGTGATAGGATGGGTTGAGTAGTAGCTCCCCTATATTACCTATTGCTCAATATAGGTTGATTTCTAGCTCCCCCATGAGATTCTGGGTTGAGTAGTAGCTCCCCGATATGGTTCCAAGTTGAGATGTTCTACCTGATAATATTCTCACCAATGATAATACATGATGACATATTTCCAAGTGGTATCACGATGACATATTTCCGGGTTGTCGCCCACTCACTGGTATTCTGGGTAGTAGCCCACTGATAAATATTCCGAGTAGTATCCCATTGGCAGAGATACCAGATGGTAGCTGATGAATAGAGGGTGGTAGCTTAAGCTCCCATCTGATTATTCTTCTTCTAGATTCAAGAATATTTAGCATATGAGCAAGGAAGATCAAGAGATAAGCAAGGTATGAATTGAAATGTAAATTGACGATTTGCAATTATGATCATGACATGAATAATTCATGAAAAATATGATCAATGATGATACGTGATGGCACTTGAGATACCAAGATGGAATATTGATCAATGGACAGATATTGGCAGGTGGAATTTATCTAAGGTCTACATTCATTTTATGGTTCATGTAGTGGCTTACTCAAAGAGTGACTAGTATCTACTATGGCTATTAAGCACAACAACTTGCATGGTTTAGTGACATCGCTCATGGTCCATTCACATTTGACTATGCCTTCACATTCTACAATCATATCTTCTATGAGACTTTGTGATTCAATTTATGATTAAGGCTCTCTCTATCAATGTAGTTGGCTTTCTCCTTGACGTCACACTACATTGAGTTTCTTTGTGGTAGTGGTGTCATATTACACTGTGTTTGGTTCACTTTGAGGTTCAATATTGCACTACTGTAAGTCACTTTGTGGCCATGGTGTCATATTATACAATGGCATTCCCTAGAGGTTATGGCATTATTCTATATAGTAAGGCTCACATTCTCATAATGATCTGAGTGGCTCTTTGAATGCCACACAATCATGCTAGCATTGATACTTTGTGGAATTGTTACAGTAACTTCATATCTATATCATGGCTCATTGTGTAGCAATGGCTTACATCCAATTGTTTGCAGTTGTGACTCCTATACTCTGTGGTATGTGGTATATACAACATTGACATAACTATTATGTGTGGAGTAGACATGATATCGACAATGATCTCACTTATGCTATAATATATGTTACAATGATCTCTCTCTAATAGAATATGACAAAGTTCGCATGATTGGTACAATAACCTTGATTGTATAAAATTCTTTGTTATAGTTATGTCAAAGGTATTCTATGACATATGTGACTACAAAAAAATTCTTGATTCTATGATATATGAGAGTTGTTTGGATAAAATACAATGACTATTATGTTGATAGTAAACCTAGATGTGATATTGGTCTTACATGTCAGTGTTTGTTTCATTCAACAATACTCTTATGGAAATTTACTGCTATAGTGACCATGCTTACTTGATAACCGTCATCATCATGGATATGACAAGAATATTTTGTTGATAGTAACCATGTATATGTGACAATGAATTTGACACAACAATGATGATGGGTGACAAAGGTGATAATATCTCTTTGTCAGATATGATATTATATGACAGTGTTATGGTAGCAACTCCCTTGGTCTTATTTGGTTATCAGATGTCAATTCACAATCAAAGTTGTGAACTGACCTAGATTGGCCCTAGGTGGCCTACTATAATTGATGAATCATGTTAAGGATGTAAATTGTATCTCAGTTGAACAATTGATGAATATCTAATACAAGAATAATTTGAATGGGTTTTCCCCTATTCTCTAGCCTAACTCTTGGTGTCTCTATTTGTGCATAATTTTCTTCTATTGTTTCTTTATCTTCCATTGCAATATTGATGCTATTGTTATTTCTACATAATTTTTAATGATGTTATTATGTAATGGGGAGAATGCCTATGTAAACGATGAAAAGTTTAAAATGAAATTATCAATCGCAAAGAACAATATAGCCCTAAGAAAAATTAGCATGGTATCAGAGCTGGGATAAAGAAAAGTCATTGAGATCACCTATGTGAAGACAATAATGATGGAAGAAAGTGAAGATGGAGGAAAGCTAAAAGAAGTCTATGATTTGAAGGAAACCATAAGGAAGTCTTTTTATATAGAAGCTAGGGTTTGGAGAAACCCGAGCAGTGGTCATGATTTTTGAAAGGGCTTGGTATGATACATAATTATTTAGTTATTCAAGGTCCTGATAGATTAAGAGAAACCCTAGAATAAAACTTCCTGATATGACATGATTGGTGAGAATCCCATGACAAATTCAGTGAAATCCTAGGAGAAGGGCATGTAATGGACTCAGTAATCATAGTATACATTGATGGTTGGACTTGGCTGCCAATGAATGTAGGTGAAGGATATAGGTGGTACTCCCAATGATGCATCTCTTTTGAATATGGAATTGCCATATGATTGATGGACAATGATGACTTATGGAGGTCAGATCAAGAGGGAGAAAAGAGCCTCCTACACTTCTTGTTAAAGAGAAGTATTTTTCAAGACCTATGCTATTTTCATTTTGATACCACTTTTGATTTTTGTATTGTTTGTTCTTCCTACAAGAATATTTTAATACTTCTTCTACTAAATTTTTGGATGAAGAAAGTTGATTCTTCTCGAAGATCATGATGTAAATAATTGTAGGAAGGGTTAGCACTTAGAGAGTGATGAGAGCCTCCTTTATATTAAAGTTAAGTACTTTCAAGACCTATGCCATTTATCTGTGTGACTATTCTAGTGAATTTATTCTTTTCGATTATTGGTGATTCTTCCTGCATAAGTATTTTATTTGTTTCACTAAATTCTTCGATGAGGATGGGATCCATCTTAAGGATCATCAAGATGTAGAGTACTGCAAGAAGAGAAAGTTACTAGAGGGAGTTGGTGCAGGAAACTTCAAAGGGAGTTGGATTAGGGTAATGCAAGAGCCACTCTTACATCTAGAAAATAATAATAGTCCTACCAAGTACACTTTCATTATGATTGTTTATTTGACTATTATTTCTCTTACTCTTGTTCATTGTCCTCAGGTACATTTGATGATCAAGTCCTCTATATCAAATATTGAGGATGATGTATAGCCATCCCATGACTTATGAAATAGACAAGAGAACTAAATCTTGGAGGAAGGATTGTATTCTCCTTCGTTGATAACTATCATTGAAGAAGCTTCATATTCAGAGGAAGGATTATAGTCTCCTTGGTTGCTAACTATGATGGAAGAAACTTCCTATTGAAAGTGATTAGATTGAGGGAAACAATATGATATGATGGTAAGAGTTATATATCCTTCATGAAATGACTATACTTGATATCTGATATGTAGCAGTGGTTGATGATTCCACGATATGGTTCAAATTGTTGCATGCATTCAAAAAAAGAAGGCTAATATGAGATCCTAGCTCCTATTTCCTGATGCATTTTATGTATGTGGAGTGAGATTCCTATATGATATACTTGAGAAAGAGGCATATTTAGTTTGAGGAGAATGAGTAGTAGATTCATGATTGTAGATTCAAGAAAGCTTCATATGAACTCTAGAAAGTCCCTTGGGCTTGGCATGCTTGAAATATTGGACATGTGATGCAACCTTTGATCTCTCTTCATGATTGAAGATATGTCTTTGATATTTGGTTTTATAAACTAAAAAATTGTTTCTGATAGGATTAAAAGTATTTTAGAATTCAACTCCAGAGGGAGCTACCCCTTGATGATCCACTTCTTGAGATTATAGTGTAATAGAAAAATGATGTTGCCTTCCTTGTCATGTGAAGCATGCTATTAGAAGCTTGGCATGATGGTTTACACTAAATAAGTTGAAAGAGTCTCCTCTTTAGATTCAGTTTTTGATGGAATACCACGACTAGCTGAGAGCTAGATGCATTCTAGCTTTAGAACATGTTCTTTGTGCTAGATAGAACCTAGATGTGTTGAGATACCTAGATAATGTAGTCAATTTTAAAATTGAAACTCACTACTAGATATTGGAGACTATATGGATATGTTGATGATATTGAGCACATATTAACGTTGTTTTAGGTTTTCTATGATTTCCTGGATGAGACAGGTACTGAAATTTAATGCTTTCAGTGACAGGATGCATTGCTGCTAGCATGACTAACTGCGAGTCAATATGATTAAGAAATCCTCTTTGAGTATTTTTGAGCATATGTGGGGCAAAACTATGATACACTATGACATTGGGGTCCAACATACATAGAACTTTTTGTTCTATGATACGTTAGAGCACTTTGAAATCAGATATCACCATATCCAGAATATGGTGCAGATAGGAGCTATGAGACTCCATATTTTGATTAATGAACATGCAAAAAAGTGGATTGTTGAGTTGCAACATGTAAACTTGTGGATGACCCAATATTCTCTAGGTGTCATGCAGTATGGCCAAGACTAACACATGTAAGCCTAGTGAAGGCACTAATGAGTGGAAGGGGTCCCAGGTTGATCAATAACACTAAGCATAGCTCTTCCCCCCTTGTTTGAGATAAAAGGGAGAGGAATTAAGCTTGATAACTCTTGGGTTTGAGAGAACTTTGAACAATATGATAATATGTGATCCTTACCTTGCATTATAAGTCATATCCTGCCTATTCTCGAGAAATGGGATAGTATGTGATCCTTACATTCCATGGTAAGTCATATCCTGCTTATTGTCTCTCTTTAGTCTTAACAGAGCATACCCCAGTTGGCATCCAACCCAGAAGTTGAGATTTTTGGGATTGTTTCCCACCCATGTAGGCAGTGGGTATTTTCTACTTGTCTTAGGCACAATCCTTGTCATTCATGGTAAGTGGTATCCTTCTCAAGTTATAGGATGCAGGTGTCCCACCATTGAATCTTGAGGGTGAAGTTTGGAAGATTAGTAGACAATATGATAGGTGTGATCCTTACCTCTCATGGTAAGTCATATCCCTTCTATTGTTTCCAGATATTAGGATAGGTGTGATTCTTACCCCTTGCGGCAAGTGACATTCCTCCTATTTTCTGTGGAGATATAGGGTGTTAGCCAGAGCTCCCTTATGTTGATTCTTCTTCTTTAGATAACAATGTAAACTTTGAAACGAGAACCCATACTGTTACCTGTTTTGTAGAGATAGCAAAAAAGTGACCCGATGTTGAAAAGGGGTGATGCAGAACACACGTGTTTTTTAGAGCTTAGTTTTTGGCACTATAATTTTTTTTATGTACATTGCGTTTTATAATGGTAGTGTTTTTTTATGCTGATTTAAAAACGTGGTAATTCTACACTAGGCCCTTTTTTAAAAGGTTTTATTTTTATTTTTTTATTTTATTTTCTAATGTGTGAAATGTAAATAACTATTTTGTAAATTTAATAATTTTTGAAGTGGTGTTTTTCTTCATATTTTCTTGTTTTTATTTTAATTTTATTTTTTTTGTAGTGAGGTTTTTATTGTTTCGCATATTTAAAGAAGAAGGTTGATATTTTGAATTTTCGATATTTTACATATTTGTACATCGCTAATTAAATTTTCAATCCACAAGAAATAATTGTTTCTAAAAAACAATATTTTTTAACAATGGACATAAATATAGTCATTTTTAACATAAATATAATTAAAAACTACACGTTTTGATAATTTTTTGCTACAATTGACATGCAAAAATCACAATTTTTATACGAAAATTTTAACTAA
>APFE030272620.1:4989-18385 GCA_000404065.3 Pinus taeda | reverse complement strand
CCTGTTAGGTTCCTATACCAATAGGTGTCATTTTTCATGATTGAATATGGAAATTCCAAATAAGATAATCATTTCCATGCTGTAAAGGTTCCATATTACCAAAAAATAAAAGATTCAAGTAGAAGAGAAATAAAAGCAACCCCAAAGAAAGACCAGGAAAGTGGCTTGTCAAAATGATACTACTGTACTACATGTTGCAAAGCAAGTTCAGAATGTGCAATCACTTACTTTCTCACAATTGATGAATAGCCAAACAGTTCAACCCTGGCTAGATCATGTTTAAATTTCTTCTTTTAGAATAGAGAAGAAGGTCTGTTCAAACAGTTCAAGCTTGGCAGATCATTAGATAGGTAGAGAAGCAAAGGGCCCAACTGCTCAATCTGAGCCCTTGGAAGAGATAAGGATAGATTTAGGTAGGAGGGAAGCCAAAAGGAAAGAGGAAAAGCAGGGTTTGCTAGTTCAAATGCACCCAATCAAAGGAAGAAAAAATGTTAGGTGTATTAGGCTGGGTAGGCAGATAATTCTGGTGTTACAGAAGCATGTTGGTGATCAGTTTTAATGAGTATCACAAACATCATGGCAAAGTGGCTACAGTTCAATGGAGCATGACTGATTTCCCCTCTCATTTCCCCAAGAACACTTACTAACATCCCCTTAGGGACATTGGGATCTGCTCAATGGTCCTAATTCATTTCTTTCATAAGGATTACTACGTGAAACTTTGTGTTCACTTGATCATAACAAGCCACATTTCTTGTGTAAAAAGATCCTTCCATTCCACTTTCATTTTCCTAAGAACCTAAGTTTTTACCTTATAAACTTAGATTTTTCTATTCACAAAGCCATATTAACACTTTAAATTTATTATATAACTCCTATCTATATTTCCCCGCCCCTATTATACATAAAAACTATGTAAAAACCCCCAAAATACTTTAATAATGTCTGCCCCGGCAATTATAGCCATAACTCTGTTATTTTAGGATTATTGGTCCCCCCAGGGCCAATAAGAACCCTCCACGTGCCCCCTAGGATTTGTTTAACATTTGGTTAAACAAATAACCTAACCCGCCCGCATAATTTCCATACAAACCCTGTTTAACCAATGTTTATACCCCGCATATATTTAAAAAAACATTAAAATAATGTGCGGGTTTTGAAATATAAACCTCTGCCAACTCAGAGTCCCGTCAACCGTTGGATTGCACCCTCCAGATCCAATGGCTCACATCAATATCGGAGGCACCCCGATGTCTGGACGTTAGCGCTCGATAGAAAGCAGTATTCCCACCGTACCCGGGGACACCTATCACTTTTCTATTGCATCCGGCCCGCTCTGACACAAACCACCCCCGTACCAAAAGCGGTCCAATGAAAACCACAAACCGCTGTTTGGTCCCGCTGCCTGCGTCATCATCACGCCAGCACCACGCCAGCACCCGTGCCACTGTTCCATCCCCCGTGTCTGCCATGTCATCCGTCCATGTCAGTGACCACGTCATCCACCACGTCACCTTTCGTACTCCGCTACCGGACAAAATTTACGTCATGCTGATGTCATCCCCAAAAAGAGCGTAAAGCCCAAAAAAGACCAAAATTTCGTTAAAAAAGTGTGAAAGTGATAGTTTTTTGTTTATTGTTAGTGCGTTGTGTTGCGGAGACTCTGCATGCACCTTACGTTCAAATCATCACCACAGCTCTAGTCCACCACTCAGGTGATTTCACGCTGCAAACCCCGCCCCCTCAGCTCAGTCTGCAACCACCGTTCACTCCAGTTGCCTGTAAAACAGGTATTTACCCGATAATTCACCTGAAAACCCTTGTTTTTCTAGAATTCTCTGTTAAACTCACCTAAAGAGCTAAATTCAAGTAAAGATACGCTATTGCCTGCAAAACCCTGTTTTCCTTTGTAAATTGCCCATGAAATTGGAAATCGAGCTCATCTCTGCCTGCAAAATCACAAAAAAAAAACACATGTAAGAGGAGTGCTCTTCCCCTGCTTTTTCCAACCTCCCAAGCGAATTCTGCAAACTCTGTTGTGACTGTGAATTTCACCCAAGGCAGCAATCTCTACAGGCATAGCTCAGTCAGTGATTTCTCGAGGAAAACCAAAACCACTGCTCTATTTTCTGTTTCTCCAGAAAGCTCTAACTTCAAGTTAAAGGTCACTTAACAAACTGAAAATGGAGGCTCCAGTGGCCTTGAATATTACACCCTTGAATGCACCACATAAGGAGTTGGAATGGATACCTCTTACAGAAAAAGACTTCCAGATTAAGGATATGATGGGTCTCAAACCTCACCTACAAGCCTTTTGTGAAATTATAAATAGCCACAGGAACAACATTGATGTCCGGGGAATTTGGGAATCCAATATGCCTATCTATTACCTCCCTTCAGTGAATGTGCTCCCTGATTTCATCCATTTATGTTGTGCAAACTATGATCCCACACAAAGAGCAATCCTGACTCCCTCTGGATCTGTACTCTTCTATATTACTCCTCAGTCTATAAATGAGATTTTGAACTTCGAGCCAACCCAGCCTCTGGTTACTCTCACCATGAAACTTTTGCTTGATCAAGGTGCCAAGCTGCCTAGCTCGGAGATAACAAGAATTGGTCAGTTGTTTATGCTACCAAAGTGCCAACCTGATCATCCTCCTCCTTATCACCAAGTCTAGTTCAATGAGGCAGGAAAACTCCTAATAGACATGATATCCTACATTCTAGGATGCAAAACCAGTGAGTATGTTGATGAAACTGTGTTAGTAATGATGAACATATTCACTCGAGGACAACCCCCTACTGTCAAGTATGACTATGCCACCTTCATAGCAAATAAAATCCATGAGCAATTCATGATTTTGGAGAGAGAATGAGTGTTCAAATATACATCCTATATATATCATCTAGTGCTGTACTATCATCCTGATAGTTTCCAAGTTCCTCTTAAAAGACTAGACCCCAAAGGAGAGAGGAGGTCTGTGATTTTGTGGACCTCAGTTTTCCATGAAGTTCACCTCTCCCCTTATACATATTTGTGAGTTCATTGACCTATTCATTTACCCAGCCACTTCCCTGTTGATGATGACTCCTCTTGGCAGGCTCTCTGCTGAAATGCAGAGGATTTTACATCTTTCAAAGGGCTACAACATTGGTGACTGGTATTTTTACCAAAACCACACAGTGATTAGGATTTATGGTTGCCAGTTATCCCCCTACAAGATGCCGAAGTATGTCCCCATGAGACTCTTTGCCCTGGAATACTTCAGGCAATTTAGTAGTGCAGATTTGACTCATTTCCATGGTACTAGAAAAAAGGCACAACTCAAGATAAGACATCAATTGGGTCCTTTTGTCTTCAATAAGAGGGAAGAAGCCTGGGATGACGCATAAAAGATACTAAGAGATGAACTTATGCTAAAACAAAGTTTTTATTGGGCACCATATGACCCTGAACATTTCATAAGCTTTAGAAGAGTAAAAAACAAGCTTGCAAGATATGTGCACCAAAGAATCCCTCAAATTGAACAATATGATAATCGACAGGAGTGGGTAGAGGGTACACTAGTTGAAGAGCTTACTGAAGAAGAGAGATTAGAAAAAGAAATGAAAGACTTTCAGAAGACATTTGACCTGGATTCTTTTGGACAGGTCCCTTTCACACTGCCACAACACATTGGGATAAGCACATCATCTGCCACACCTTCACAACAACCTGCCCAAGAGACTACTCCACCTGCAGGAAAAGGCAAAGAAGTACAGCATTCAGAGTAGCAAAATACAATGACAGATCAGCCAGCTACAGCCTAGGAAAAAGGTCAGGAGCAAGGCCCTTCAACACAAGCAAAGGCAACAGAGACCCCTGTGTTACAAACTCCTCTTAATGAGGAAAGAGCCATAAAAAGGGGCAGACCAGAAGAGACACCCACAGGGACATCCACTGAATAGCAAGGGGAGAAGAGGCAAAGGTTGAACCCCTACTCTGAAGAAGAATTTATAGAGGAGACAATAGGCAACCTAAGGGGTGAGGGAACATCTAAACAACATATTCCTCCATTTTTGGAAACATCTACTAGCTCATTTCAGCAGGAGCAAGAGAGACAACCTGGTGTGGAGGTTACATCCACCAAGCAATAGAGCAAGCAAGGCTATGACATCAAGAGAGCATCCACTGAAATCAAGGCTAGGAATGAACCAGTAAGGTTCCAGTTATATAACAATTGTTAAGAATGGCTCCCACCAATCAACAAAGGCTAATGGCAACCTATGATATTCAAGCAGGGAAGATGACCCTTAGTCACTTTAGGCCCACCACACAGCAGCCACAGTCAGCTGTTGATTATATCAGAACCAATCTGGAAGTTCTTGCTAAAGACATCCACCCAATGGACCAGATTGAGTTACACAAACAGACTAGAGAAATGGTATACTCTACCTTGGTAGACAAACCATTACTGGTTCATAAACTGCAGAACTCATTGTACAACACTTCTGCCCAATTGGAGCTAGAAAAGTCCTCCTCATTAGCCAAGGATAATAGAATTAAATCCTTGGAGGAGACTATTATGGAATTGGGACATGATACCAAGGATCCCAAGGGCACACATGCCTTAATAAAAAATAAAGAAGAAGACATAGCAGCCCTTAGTATAAGCTACCAGCTACAATGCACCCTCAGACCGCAGAGGTGGCACAGCAAAGAGAAGAGGAGGATGTGGTAAGTTTATTAATGAGGATGAATCAAAGATTGTTGGATACAGAGAAACCCTTGGAGACAATACTACAAGGAAAACAAGAGGAGTTGGCCTCTCAGCCAGCTCAAACAGCTCCAACTCTTACAGTTCCTCCTCCTACAATCATCATAGCAGCCACTCCCACTGATCCAGCATCAACAACAGGTACCTCGACTTCAGCAACAATTACAGCAACAACAGGACAAGATGCTAGCTTGAGCATGGAAGAGATGATGAAAGAAATAAAGGTTGCGGAAATCCATATGGCAGAATTAAAAGAAGCCAAGGAAAAACTGGCCAAGATTGAGGTAAATTATGACAAATCAAAAATGACTGTGGCTGAGAAGACAAGAGAAGTGAAGGCATTGGAGAATAAAATAAAAGCCTTGAAAAAGGACCTCACTCTTCATAAAACTCTAACATAAATCAAAACTATTTTGTGAGATAAATTGGCTAGTTTATTGCTGATCAATGGACAGCAATACAGACTATTTTTGACCAGATTGAATTGATAGGGTTAGCTCAATACGAGACTCAAAAGGCCAGAGCATTATTGGCAAACAAGCCTGAGCAAGCAATCAATTGATTCATTTTTTGAATACTCATACCAGTGAGCAATTAGCATCTCTAGATATTCAGAACAGGACATATACTATTTTGAGAGTCAAGAAGGCGCTGACCATGAGGAATTTTGTACAGACTATAGAAATAAAGTGTCAAGAAATGCAGACAGAGGTAAATGCCTTCAGACAAAAGTTTCCAGTATTACAGAGCAAAGGTTTACCCAGCTTATTCACTAGCAATGGGAGGCTGTTAAAACATGAACAATATGCTCACACGCTAAATACCTATGTTACCAATCAAATTACAACATCATCAAGAAGTTCAGAAGAGACAGTGCCTCCCTCTGGTCAAAGTTTATATGATAAATTGAAAAAATTGTTTTACATTGAGCATGAGATAACACATCTCTTTGAAGTCCAGCCAAATTATTACAGGTATACTGAAGCTGATGAGACATTGATTAAACTGAAAAAGCACCAGTTACCAAAAGATCAATGGTGGCAGAGCATGCTTGAGGTCTTGCCAAGGTACAGGTGGCAAGTGACAGCACATCAGGAACGAAAATCAGAGAAGAAGCCATCAACCGACTATTTGAGCCAAAAAGGTCAACAATAACAGGACACCTAAGGCATCTAGTACAGCATAGTTATTTCTTCATTCATTTTTGTGCGGTTTTCCATATCAGTTATTTCCCCCTGCCAAAGTAGATGGATAAATTTATTAATTGATATTTTCCTACGGGATATTTTGTAAACTTTTTATAAATACCTTCTCAATATATGTATTGTTGTTGGCTGGTGAATATCATTCTGGACTTGCTCTGTAAGTTTTGAGAACTCTTGTGAAATAAAAATTGTTGGAATGTTGTGTTGGTGAACTTGTTGGTTATGGAATCAATGGCAGAAGGATATATTGTAGAATTCTCGTGTTAATACATCGATCAATAAGTCTTCTTTACTCTTGTGTTACTGTATCTATGTTTTATTTATCATCTAAATATCATGCTCTAAGTTATAGGAAAAAAGGATAACCCAGAATTTACTTTGCTGTACTCTGTGTTCAATTCCTATAATTTTTTATGTTTTCCACAGGACTAGAATAGGCAAGAATTCTTGACTGCTCTTGCCTCCCTAGTTCTTCCACTCTAAATATCATCAAGGAATTCTTAACTGCTCCTTGATAATGTTCACACAATTTCCCTCTATTAACATAATGAAAGATTCTTGGTTGCCTTTCATTCCTTGACTTCATTGCATCTGATTTCATCTTGAAAGTTGTTCTGTGTTTAATTATCTTGCTCTGTAGTTTTCCTATTGCCAAAGAAACCATACCCAGAGGTTTATTTCCATTAGACTCCATCAACCCAATGGTCTGAACTTCTCTCATGTTAAAACCTTGTTCTACTGAATGTCATCTTCCAAACACCAAACAAAACTTGTACTTCATAACTAGCCTAACATATAATTAAATCACAAAGAGAGAGCCCTCTCTGGTTGCAGATTGGCTAGGATCTGCATCTAAAAGGTTGGTTAGTGGTTACCTCGGTCGTATTCCCTTTTGGAGGCAGGGAACAACCTGAGTGATAACATAATTGGCAACTCTGCTGGGGAGCTCAACGACCGTTTGTTACTGCTATCTATTTTCTAAAGCTACAGATGGAGAGACTCAAGTGATCCAGCTAGCCCTTGAGACTCAACCTCCAAACTAGTTTTAGGCTTTAAACGGTTGTCCCAAAGATTGCATCAGTCTCCATGTGTCAACATATTCAAAGGAAAAGCCCAAATCCTCCTATATTTCAAAAAATAGCTTCCTTCAAAATATTGTAGAAATTTGTAATTTTCCAAAACATCCAGAAAATAACAAAAATAGAATTGAAGCTGGCTCCAAAAAAGAAAACTTGTTACACTAGATCAAATCCAGATCCTAATCCTCCAGCTATTTTTGAAAATCCTAACTTGATCTCTAAGACCTTTAGGAGAGAAGAAAGTATAGAATCTGCTGATTTAAACCTTCATATACTTCAGCAAAACCCTGCAAAATTTGAGCCTACCCCTGGAAAAGCAGCAGTCCTTTCTGTCAACACTACAATCTCTCCAAGCTCTTCATCCAGACCTCAAAGTATTCTCTCTAGTCCCCCATCCACCACTCATATTTCCACTCCTGTCCCCGTTGTTCTAGCCATCTTATTCCTTCCTGCTGTCCCATTTATCCCTGTAAATATGGCAAACCGTTATGCTCCTTTACAGTTGCTTGCCAACCCAGGGGCTATGCCTCAATACTACCAAAGCAAAATCACCTACTTTGATGGTACTGGCTCCTATACAGCTCAACAACACACCAAGAAAGTGCACGATTATTTTGAGAACTATGAAATTGATGATGATGATGTGAGAATGAAGATCTTTGTCCAAATTCTAACTGGTGATGTGAGGACCTGGTTTAGAGCACTTGCTGCAAATTCTATAGCTAATCTGGAAGCCCTTTATCAATCCTTCTTAAACAGATGGGAAAAAAAGAAAAACCCTTTACACATTTTAACTCAATATGACAACTTGAAAAGGGGCCCATAAGAAACCGTTCAAGACTATTATGCCAGGTTCAATAATGTTTATAGTGTTATTCCTCAGAACCTTAGACCTCCACCTGACCTTGCCTTGATCAAATTCCCTGATGGATTTGATTCTGACATGGCATACCAGCTAAGGGAAAGAGCCCCGTTAAGCTTAGCAGACATGCAGAATATAGTTGTTAGTGTAGAGGCAAACCTGATTGCTAAACGAAATCGGGAAAGAGCTGAAAGAAGAACAACTTTCAAAGAATATCCTTCTGCATTTGAGCAAAAGCTAGATGCAATCATTAAAGGTATGGACAGACTTCAAGATAGAGTGGAAACTATTGAAAGGAAATCATCCTGGGAAGGGAAACCAAGTAACACAGCAAGAAACCCAAACTTTAGAAAAAATCAAAACCCAAATGCTGGAAGGACTGGCCCTGACCAGAACACCAGACCTCCATTTCAAGATAATTATGTTGAAGCCTCAACCTCTAGTGAGCCAACAGAGGACACCTGAATCAATCTAATGGGTTTAAACAGTGAGCAACAAATTTTCCTGACACAGGATGATCAAGAGGCTCATAATCTAAATCAATTTCAAACCAAGTCTGGAGAATCATTTAATTTCAAAGAAAGCTATGATGCAGCGGTTTATGAGGTTCATAAACAATACAAATTAATAAGTATAACAATAAATGTACCTGAACCTAGCAAATTGAAAGATACCAAACAACCCAAGAGAGCTAAGGATACTTCTCCCCTCACAGAACTCCCTGCTGAAGCGGACCTCAACCCAAAAGAGCCCATCATAGAGGATATTTCAGACTTACAACCATCAAATAATCAGCCATCTCCTTCTTCCTTTCCAAAAGAAAGTCTAAATAGATCTGCTGTAATAAGTTCTAAAACAGATGCAGTTCCTCACAACATTGGTGATAAAGAAAAAAACATGGAAAACACAACAGAAAAGGAAAAGGCTGATGTCCACAATACAAGAATTCAAGTGGAAAAACCTTTCAACCTAGAAACAGAAATAGGCAAGATAAAAATAGCCATGCCACTATCAGAATTGGCTAAACATGAGGTTTATAGGGAGAAAATCAATATGTCACTTCAAATATCAGAGACTAGGGATGCAGTCAATGTTCTGGATGACCAACCAGAACTGGTTTTTGGTCCTGAAGTTAATGGTAAAACAATATATGGAGGAGTTCCTCCATTCTATGTGAGCTTGAACATTCATGACAAAGTGCTACATAATGCAATGTTTGATTCGGGAGCTTCTCATAACCTGATGCCTAAATCTGTCATGGAAAAGCTAGACCTAGACATCACAAGGCCATATAAAGACTTGTTCTCATTTGATTCTAGCCAGGTGAGGTGTCTAGGCCCAATTAAAGACCTTTGTGTATCTTTAGTACAATATCCAGCCAAGACAATTTTGATGGATATGGTGGTAGCCAATATCCCACCTAAATATGGCATGCTCTTATCTAGATCTTGGGGTGAAAAACTCCAAGGATCTTTGCAACTAGATATGTCATATGCCACCATTTCAGTCTTTGGCCACCCAAAGAGATTGTACCGGGAAACACTGATTAAATATGTGGTTAGTAGTCAAGAGAAACCCCAAAACTTCCCCATCTATTCTATACATTCTGATATGGATTCATTCATCTTATACAATGCTGAGATGTGTCCTAAAACTGATACCAAACTCTTAGAAACCACATAGACAACAAGCATAAATGAACAATCCAGTGCCCAGGATCAAAAAATTGTTGATGTGATTGATGTAACAAGTGAACAAGACATACCATATGAGCTACAAAATTCAAACCTAGTGCCCACTGAGCAAGTTCCCAAAACTCCTGAGACTAGTGGTGATCAAGAAATCTTATGGTACTTACAGTTTGATGGATCAGTGAACAAATTGGGAGCAGGGGCAGGGATTTGGATACACAACATGCAAAATGACCATGCTCAAGGTCATGCATATAGGCTAAACTTCAAATGCACAAACAATATGGCCAAATATGAAGCCCTTCTGTTGGGACTTAAACTAATTAGAAGTCTAGGGTTGACCAAGATTTCAATTCTAGGGGACTCAGATTTGATAATACAACAGATGAAGGGAAAATTTGTTACAAATGATCCTAGGCTAAGAGCTTACAGGGGTGCAGCCATTGAAATACTGAACACCTTCTTAGGATCTCAACTCACCAAAATTCCAAGAAAACACAACTTACATGCACATAGTTTGGCAACCTTTGCCAGCACTTGCAAGCTGCCATTCGAGCCCAATCATCACTTTACTACTGAGATTAAACACAAACCTGTTGTCCTGAATAATGTGAAAAATTGGCAAGTATTTGAAAATGATACCCAAATCAATAATTTACTCACTTTAAAAGAAGAATTCTCAAGTACAAACATAGACACAAGCACTATTGATGATCAATAGCAAATAGACAAAATGGAGCAAAATATATCAGCTGAAATAGCAAATTTGATTTTGCATCCAACAACTTTTAATAACAAAAATCTGCAAGAGCTGAAACAAATGGATTTTGATGAAATGACTGAGGGAGAATCTGAAGTAATCAAACTAAAGGATCATGTTCTGCCCACAGGCCTAACTCCTTTGGAGGATATATTTGATTCAAATGATATTCCAAGAAAGCCAAAAATGCAACCATTAAATGCAGAAATTGAGGACTGCAACATTGGAACCACAGAAAATCCCAAAATGGTAAAACTCTCCAAAACATTGCCTCCTAACCAAAAGCTGAAATACATTAAGTTGTTTACAAAGTTCCAAGATGTCTTTGCATGGAGCTATGAGGACCTCAAATCCTATGACACTTCTGTTATCCAACATACAATACCCTTGAAAGAAAATCAAAAACCTTTTATACAAAATCTGAGAAGGATTAATCCAGTCCTCCTTCCCCTTATTGAAAAGGAGGTTAAAAGAATGTATCAGGCTGGAATAATTGCACCTATTAGGTTTTCAGAACGGATTTCAAATCTAGTGCCCACTAGGAAGAAAACTGGAGAGATAAGGCTCTATGTTGACCTGAGAAATTTGAATAAAGTCTCTCTCAAAGACCACTACCCCTTACCCAAGATGGATCACATTTTACAAAGGGTAGTGGGTGCTTCAAGGATCTCATTGTTAGATGGATTCTTAGGATTCAATCAGATCTTAGTTCACCCAGATGACTAAGATAAAACTGCCTTTACAACACCCTGGGGAACCTTTAAATATGTAAAGATGCCTTTTGGACTCAAAAATGCAGGGGCCACATTTTAGAGAGCAATGGACATAGCCTTTGCTAAAGAGATCCATGAATTTTTAGTCATATACCTTGATGATCTCACTGTTTTTTCAAAATCAGACCAAGAACATCTAGAACATTTGAGGCAAGTGTTCCTAATTTGCAGAAAATACGGCATATCATTGAACCCAAAGAAATCATTGTTTGGCCTGGAAGAAGGCAAACTCCTAGGTCACATAATTTCTAAAGATGGAATAAGAATTGATCCGGAGAGAATACAAGCTATTCCCCAAGTCCCTCACCCAAGAAACATCAAGGAATTACAAGCCTTTCTAGGGAAAATCAATTTCCTAAGAAGATTCATTCCCAATTTGGCTGAGTTAATTAGACTATTGAATGATATGCTGAAGAAATATTTTAAAGTCAAATGGACAATAAAAGCTAAACAAGCCTTTGAGGAAATCAAAATAGATTTAACAAGAACACCTATTCTCACAAGCCCCAAGTTTGATAGAGATTTCATAATATTTTCCTTTGCATCTGAGCATACTATTGCTGTTGTCCTATTACAAAAATATGACCTAGGATATGAAAATCCCATTGCTTTCTTCAGCAAAGCACTTAGAGATGCTCCACTCAAATATCAAATCATGGAGAAGCAAGCCTATGCTCTTGTAAAGGCCATCAAGGATTTCAGAGTTTATATCTTGTACTCTCATGTGATTGCCTATGTTCCAAATGCGGTGGTCAAAGATATTCTAACTCAAGAAGGAATTAAAGGTAAAAGGGGCAAATGGATAGCCAACATTTTAGAGTATGACATTGAAATTAAGCCAACAAAACTCATAAAAGGACAAGGGTTAGCTAAATTAATGACTGAAACCAACTTCCAAGCCCTTGACATCAATGAATTAGATAACGAACAGGAGATGGCGACTCCACAAATCAATCAAGCCTTTTTGCAATCACCTTGGTACACTGACATATGTTTTGTATTGTTAAACCTGCAAGCTCCTCCAGGGTTATCCAGGACTAAAAAGCGATTCTTGAAAATGAAAGCTTCAAAGTTTTGTATTATAGACAATGTTTTATTTTGGAAGAATCATGAAGGTATTTTGCTGAATTTCCTAATTCGGGATGAAACTAACAAAATACTCAAGGAATTTCATGCAGGGGACTGTGGAGGACACTTGTATTGGAAATCAACAACTGATAAAATTCTAAGAGCGGATTTTTATCGGCCCTCCCTGTTTGCTGATGTGAAAAATTTGTAGTTTCTTGCCATAAATGCCAGATTTTTGAAGGCAAGAGAAAGTTGTTGCCCTTACCTCTCAAACTCATTTCCACTGAAAGGCCTTTTCAACAATGGGGTTTAGATTTCATTGGAGAAATTCATCCTTCCTCTTCTGGAAAACACAAGTGGATTTTAACTACCATAGACTAATTTACCAAATGGATAGAAGTTATCCCTTGTAGGTAAGCCAATGACTCAATCATCATGCAATTCTTAGAAACCAATATCCTGTCTAGATTTGGTTATCCAGAGAAGATTATTACAGACAATGCTGCTGCCTTTAAGTCCAAAAGAATGATAAATTTTTGCCACAAGTACCACATTACCTTAGGCCATTCCACAGCCTATTACCCTCAAGGTAATGGTCTAGCTGAATCATCCAATAAAAGCTTGATCAACATCATCAAAAAAGTCTTGGAGGAGAATAAAAAGAATTGGCATAAAAAATTGGTAAATGCACTATGGGCAGATAGATTGACCACCAAAAGATCTATTGGAACCAGCCCATATGAATTAGTTTATGGCATGGAGGCTGTGTGAACCTCATCCCTGGGAATCCCTATAATCAAATTGTTGCAAGAGTTACAAGCAGAACCCAATCACATTCAAAGGAGAATCAATCAATCTATTCACTTGCAACAAACTAGAAAGGAAATATATGATAGAACTCAGGTCCTGCAAGATAGACTCAAGAATATTTTTGACAAGAGAACAAAAGCTGAGGATTTCTTCATAGGAGACAAAGTGCTGAAATGGGATTCTAGAAGGGAAGACAAAGGAAAACATGGCAAATTTGATTTCCTATGGAAAGGCCCTTTTGTCATTTAGACTGTGCAGGGAAATAACACCTATTTCTTGAGGAGCTTGGACAGTACAGAAGCTGAGGAAGGCCCAGTTAATGGGCGAATGCTCAAGCATTATTTTGATCCTCCTTGTTAACAGAACAAGATTGTATTTTTTACATAAA
>APFE030272613.1:26867-49622 GCA_000404065.3 Pinus taeda | reverse complement strand
ATATGAAATACATACAACGGAAAGTTCAACATAAACACGCATATATTCTATTCACGCAGCACGATTACAATCCTAAGGCATTTCAGCCTTAGCAGTAGTTCTCCTATCAATTACATTGTATCTATCTTCCTGTGTCTCTAATACTTTTAAACACATAGGTTCATGATACATATATTTATATGGAAAATTTTGTTGGATCGGATCACTATGAAGGATCCGATTGCATCTCCTCCTTGATTTGCTCCAACAAAAGCCCTAAAACTCTATAATGCATGCATATGGAAGAATACAATAATAACAAGTCTTCGAGAGACTTTTATCCATCTTTTTCCATCTTTAAATCTGTTTTAAAACATATTTTTCCCTGTTTTTCTCCCCTGGTCCACGTCTTCCTCTTCGCTCTGCTTTGGATTCCTCCCTTTGTATCAGGGTTCTAGATGCTTCTGCATCACTATAATACTAGTGTATCCCCCTTATTATTATTATTAGTGTAGCCCCCTATCGTTATTGTTATTCTCATGTATCCCCCATGTTGTTATTGTTGTGCCCTTACATTAATATTGTTATGTAGGCTCTGATTATATTGTGACCCCTTAGACTCTTATATATACCAAGGAGGTCTTATCATTTGTATCATCCAAGAATTATTCATTTTTGTAATGTAAAGGGGGTTTCCCCTTCGAAGAGGCTAATTTTTAAGTCGTTTGATCTATCTTTTCTTCTATTTTGCGAGTTGGTTGCATAACTACGTTAGACCTCATAGTTCTTTGCCTAAGATTCTCCTTCATTGGCTACCTCAGACCTCAAACTTCGCTGCCTTAGATTCCTCTTTGCTGGATAGAGATGACCCTTGCATATTGCCTTAGGATTGGCCCTTCATTGGTTCAGAGATAACTTACTCACCTCGTCAGATAATGCTGCCTCAAAGTAGGTCAAATCATAAAAGATATGAGGTCAAAGTTCTTTCCCAAATATGGAGGAATGTGAGGTCTATATGTAGCCATTTTTCTTGGCCGAATGGGTGCATCTCTTCTTGGAGCTGACATAAACATTTGATGAGGCCGACTTGACTAGGAGGAGGCCGACATCAACTTTCTCGAAACAAAAAATTTAATTTCAATTTTTATTTTTATTTTGAAAGGGACTTGAAACAAAAATATTTTTCTTTGAACTCTTATAATTTAAAACATGTTTTACAAATACATTATGAAGACCAACCATAGTTACAAAAATCAATGTGATGTGCAATGTTGAACCTTTGAAGTCATGCCATATCATATTCATCCCAAGTAAAAAAAAATCGATGAATGTATAGGACTATCAAAAAAGTCCACCAACTCATAATCCACGCCAGTTTCCATTGGTGCATAGGGGACACGTCATATTTGCAGCTTCAGTTTGTGTCAACAAGGGGGTGATGGAAAAGTGGAAGAGGGAGTCAGCGAAGAATCTGACCTGAAGGAGGAGAGAGACCACATCATGTGAGATAGCTGACGATTGCCTTCAATAAACCTAGATGAGGAGAAGGGGGAGATATTGAGGCCACAATATATGTCCTACGAGCCCCAGTCACTTGAAGAAGTTATTGGGAAACTAAAGCATTGTTATGAACAGTCAAAGCATAAGACCAAATCTCAACAAGGATGGAAAGGGAAAGATAAAAGTAAAGGTAAATGGAAGCCGAAAAGAAAAAGGCCTTAGAATGCAGAAGAGAAAGAGAATGTTGCACCACATAACAAGTTCAATGTAACTAGACAGGGACATGGGACACAACAACAGAATAAAGGTGATGGTACAAGATGGTTGGAGTATTGGACATGTGGTAAGGAGCATCTTAAGAGGGATTGGTCGCAGAATCAGGGTGGTAGGCCTAAGATCTATACTGGACAGGAGGCACGGACTGTTGGGGATGTTGGCCAGAGCATTCCTCGTATCTATGCAGCGCTAGATAATAGGCAGGCAAATCATCATGCATCTGTCATTGAGATGAACAATAAGCTTTGTGATTAAGTTATTTCTATTTTGATTGACCATCAATCTAATTATAGTTATGTTAACCCTGACTTGGTGGATAAGTGTGGTTTGAATAAAGAAGTGCATGCATAATCTTGGTTAGTGCAGTTGGCTACAGGTACCAAGAAGATAGTTCATCATTGGGTAAGAGCTTGTGCATTTGAGTTTAATCGTATGCCTACTTCAGCACATTTGAATGTATTACCGTTGGGATCATATAGTATGCTTTTGGATATGGATTGGCTATATCTTCGTAGGAGCAAAGTGGATTGTTATGACAAATCCATTGAGTGCTTGGATGACAATGGGGAGCAGAGAATCTTGTAGGGTAAGAAGAAAGCAACATCAGTTAGGATGGTGACATCTATGTAGGAAAAACACAGTCACAGAAAATGGTGGGTGTTAGCTGTAGTACACATTTCTAGTGATAAAGGTAAGGAGGATGAGGATGCAGAGATATTGGGCAAGTACCTGATCTTACAATAATTTTAGGACGTGTTTCCAGTAGTGGACTTCTCCATTGAGTTGGTACTAAGGGCAACACCAACATCAAAGGAACCATACAGGATGAGCACTCCAAAGTTGATAGAGCTGAAGTTGTAGTTGAGGAAATGCTTGACAAGGGATACATTAGGCCAAGTGTATCACCATGGGGTGCACCGATCTTGTTTGTGAAGAAGAAAGTTGGTACTCTCAGGTTATGCATTGATTATAGGCAGTTGAACAAGGTGACCATCAAGAACAAGTATCTATTGTCAAGGATTGATTACTTATTTGATCAATTAAAGGGAGAAACAATATTCTCAAAGATTGATTTGTGATCTAGACATCATCAGGTATGCATCAAGGAAGAGGACATTTACATGAAAGCTTTCTGGTCCATGTATGGGAATTATGAGTTTGTTGTAGTTCCATTTGGTTTGACTAATGCTCCAGCTAGCTTTATGTGCTTGATGAATAGTGTGTTACGTCCTTATCTGGACAGGTTTGTTATTATATTCATTGATGACATTTTGATATATTCTAAGAATGAGGAAGAGCATGCCGATCATTTAGCAGCAATGTTGAGACTGTTGAGAGAGCATCAATTGTATTCTAAGCTCAGTAAATGTAGTTTCTTTCAGACATAGGTACATTACTTGGGGCATGTGGTCTCCAAGGAAGGAATAACAATATATCTAGAGAACATAAGATCTATCATGGAGTGAGAAGCTCCTAGAAATGTTGATGAGGTAAGATCATTCATGGGGCTAACATGTTATTATAGGAGGTTCATGAGGAACTTATCTTAGATTTCATATCCTATTATGTCATTGCAGAGGAGAGGTAAGAAATTTGAATGGACAGAGGAATGTGCAACACGTTTAAAGTAGTTGTTGACAAACGCTCCAGTGTTAAAGATTGCAAACCGAGACAAAGATCTCGTAGTGTGTACAGATGCTTGCAAGAGAGGACTTGGTGGAGTCCTTATGCAAGAGGGATATGTAGTACGTTATGAGTCACAAAAACTGAATGAACACGAACAAAACTATCTGACACATGATCTTGAATTGGCAGTGATCATTCATGCGTTGAAGATGTGGAGGCACTATCTTCTTGGTAGGAGGTTAGTATTGATGAGTGATCACAGTGGGTTGAGATACTTGTTTGACTAACTGAATCTAAATGCCATGCAAGCTAGATGGATGGCCACCATTAGTGAGTTTGACTTTTAGATCAGGTACATCAAGGGTAAAGAGAACAAGGTTGCAGATTCTCTTAGCAGGCGTATATAAGTAAATCACATTGCAGCTATGAGTTCTTATGGGACAAACTTACAAGATCAGATTTTATAGGTAGGTTAGCAGGATGACAGGTATAGAGAGCTTATGCACTGGTTATGGTGGAGTATAGGTATAGGTGCAGAGGATGTGGACTATCATCTCTCAACAAATAGCTTGATCAGATTTAGGGACAAGATATATGTGCCAAATAACAGTGAACTCAAGAAGATTATATTGAGGGAGTTTCATTCGAAACCATATTCAGGTCACCCAAGCTACCAAAGAAGGTGACAACAATAAAAACGTTTTATTATTGGTTGAATCTAAGGAAGGATGTGCCAGAGTTTGTGGCTAGATGTTTAGACTGTCAACAGGTAAAGGCAGAGTATAGGCATCCAGGTGGACTACTACAGTTGATTCCAATTCCATAATGGAAATGGGAGGTCATTTCCATGGATTTCATTACAGGTTTGCTGAGGACATCTAGACAACATGATTCCATCATGGTTGTGGTGGACAGGTTGACTAAGGTAGCACACTTCATTCCAGTGAAGACTACATATTCAACTAGTAATGTGGCAAAGGCGTTAATTAAAGATGTGGTCATATTGCATGGTGTTCCAAAGAAGATTGTGTCAGACAGGGATGCAAAGTTCACTTCCAGGTTTGGAAATGAGTTGTTTGTAGGTTTAGGACAGAGCTGGCCTTCAATACAACTTATCATCCATAGACAGATGGAAAGATAGAGAGGGTCAACAGGATAGTGGAGGACGTGTTAAGGATGTATGTGATGCATAAACATAGGAGATGGGAGGAATATATTCCATTGGTTGAGTTCACTTACAACAATGGTTACTAGGAATAACTGAGGATGAGTCTATTCGAAGCATTGTATGGGAAGAGTTGTAATACTCCCATTAGTTGGAGTGACCCAATGAATGGGGTATTGATTGGACCAGATATGTTAGCAAAAATGGAACATGAAATGTAGGTAATCAAGAAGAATCTAAAGGCAAGACAAGGCAACAAAAAATCTATGTAGATCGAAATAGGTTATTTAAGGAGCTTCAGGTTGGGGAACATGTGTACTTGCACTTCAAGCCAAAGAAGATATCCTTATGGATTGGATCATGTGCCAAGATGGCACCTCGATTTTGTGGACCTTTCAAGGTTCTTGAAAGGATTGGACCAGTAGCCTATCGACTTGCACTGTCTCCGACAGTGAAAGTCCATGATGTTTTCCATGTGTCATATCTTAAGAAGTATGTTAAAGAAGTTAATCATGTGATTGATTGGTATGTATTGCAAGTGGAGCCAGATGGAGAATTCTAGACGGAACCTTAGTGTATATTGCAGAGAAAGGTGCTCATGCTCTGTAACTAAGAAATCAAGCAAGTTAAAGTGCAATGGAAGCACTTTGGGCCTGATGAAGCTACATGGGAGATGGCAGATCATATGTGGGCTATGTATCCTTCTTTATTCTTTGGTTGAGCAAATGTCCTTGATATATGGTTTGATCTATATTTTGGTATATGTTTGATGTGATGTTTTGGTATATGTACATATGTATATGGAAGTAAATGTTGCCATGAGCTGTGATATAAAGCTCCAATAAGCGATATGGGGGTCATGTCAGTATGGTTGTTCTCTTATTATGTTGACATGTTAGTTTGCTTCTTAGCAGGTTGATCATTGTAAATACCACAACGAGCTAAGTTATAAAGCTCCATGGGCAATATGTTTTGCTTTCAACAATCTTGTTGGTTATAGGTGTCATTAAACATGAAGGATGCTATTCCCTCAAGGGTGAGGGTTCCGTAAAATCCCTGGTGAAAATTCCATGTAATAAAAGTTAGTAAAGGAAAAATAATAACCACGATTATGGGACACTTATTCCAAGCTGAATGTTGGGAAAAACATCCTAATGTGGGTGTTCATTTCGCTTATTATGGCTAAGAAAATTGGCAAAGGCAATGGCAAAGACTTTGGAAAGGAAAAATGGCATCTTTGGTGTTTTATGAAAATAATGGAAATTAGGAGAAAAGGAAGGTGAAAGGTCACAGGTTGCATGTGAGGAGGAAAAATGAAGGAAAATAATGGAAAATGAAGAAAATAGAGGCCACATTAATAAAAAGGCTTATGAGAATCAGTTCATGGCTTTTGGTCAGTTCAGTTTTGGAGTTATCTCTCTATTCTCTCTCTTGCATACTCTTGGACACTTAAGAGTTTTCTTGGAGCACCTCAACATTTGATCAAGAAAAGGCAAAAAGGCAAAGTAAAGCAAGGATTAAGTAAGGAAAAGGAGGATCAAGCAGCTACAACGGGATTATTTGCAGGTATTGATTTGCATGTATGATTTCCTTGCTAGTTTTGGCATGCATGTTTATGCATGTGTGTTCTTGGTTCTCTTGCTGCCATGGGTATGGGTTTTGCCAGATGTGACAATTTTCTTTATATTTTCCTTACCATTTCCAGATAGCCATGGTGTGATGGGGTTCTCATGTTTTGGTCGAGCTAGATTTTCGAATGGATTCAAATTCGAGTGAGGTGGATCTCTGAATGAAAGGACACATGGCCTAGTGATCCCTGAACCAGAATGTGGATTGTGGTAAAGCCATTGGCCTAGTGATCCCTGAGGCAGACTGTGGGTTGCGATAAAGCTAGGTATTGTGTGCTTCAATGGGCATAGGAATCCTTGATCGGTAAATATTGAAACCTAATCTTTGGGATTAGGTAGATCCATGTAAATATTGTAAATGGAAAATAAGGAGAATTAAAAGATGAAGAGACACTAGGAGATGAAACCCAAGATTCTCTCCCTCCATGTATGTATCTTTGATCAATCTTAATGCAAGAACATAATTCAATTTGAGGAGTTACCTCCTCGTTTGACATGGTATTAGAGCCAACCCCATTTTTCTGGCTTCCTTTCTGCCCGTGTAACTCCCTCCTACCTCTATTCTGCATATTTTTTATAATTTCCTCCATTCTACCTTTTTTTGCAGAATTGACACATCTTCCTTCCAATCGACCATACCTCTCCAAAGCAAGCCCAACAACCAAGCTCAACATACGACATACCAAGTCTATGGAGGAGCCCACAATAACCATTGTATGCACACTACGCTTCCCTCTCACCTCCAAAAACTACTATCGAAGCAACAATAGCCAGTACAAGCAGTGACAACACCTTCAATTCCTTGAGTTTTTGGACTGTATCTTTGAGTTTCTTGTCTTCTTGCTTCGTTGATCTTAATGTGGTTTCTTCTTACAAGAATTTTCGTTCTGCATGCTCTCTTTCTTTTTTATCTATGGAGAATCTTTTTGTGTTAACTAAGAAATTTTCTAGCAACTTCTTTGTGACGACCTTCCTGAAATTAATGAAAGTATTAAGGACATCTTATTTTTCCATAATATTCATCATTGTCGTCACAACAATCACAAATAACATCATTGACTCGACATGACGACATTAGAATTGGTGCATGCCCAGTGTTTGTGCAATAGAATTTTGCTTCTGGACAAGATGATGTTCTTGGTTCATTCGTTCCATCAGCACAATCAAAAAATCCTTCATTAAGACAGCCCTGATAAAAACTCTTGGAACCATCCTTGCACATTATTTTCTTTGATTCATAATATTCCTTTTCCTGAGGATCAATTCCAAGCATTAAGGGAGTGGAAAATGCCGAGACAACGTATGAAAATAGTCTTAGGATAAAAAATGCCTGGTTATATACTGAATAAAGGCCAAATCTCTTCATCATCCAAACTGTAACCTTATAATTCCTTCTCTAGAAGAAAGCAAACCCCTGGCAGCGGATGTGTATATTTTCGGAGATGCGCTCAACTGTGGTAATACTCCAAGTGCTTTGGTAGAGAGGGTGCCTCTACATAGGAACGAAGGTGCATCCTTGGTGAAGTTCTATGGTGTTGTTGACTAGTGAGTGCATTGTTTATTCCTGTGTTGATTGTATGGTATTTATGTTGTGTGTTTCTGCCTATGCAAATCCATTGGATGAAACATTGATTGTGCTTGGGTCAATGGTACTTTTTTTGAAGACATTCATTATGAGATAAATTTTTAATAGGGGCTGATATATGTTATGATGAATGGTGAATTCCTTATGGTGAATGATCGTAGGTAAATTATAATATTGTGTGTGGCTTCATATATTATATTGGGGCATTGGTTTATATATGAAAATTTGAAAAGTCAAAGATTATTTGAAGCATGGTGTATGAAGGTATATTGATGAAGTTTTGAAGACATAGCCACTGAATTTTATTACAAATACATCAACGTTTTTTGCAACCACTGAAATTATTTTGGGCACAAATGAGTTTTTATGATGCATTCGTCTGAATATGCTCATTAGTTTGTGACTCATTGCAACATTGGAGTAACTAAAGACTTATTCAATGCTTCACTTGATTCATGGAAAGATGATTGGTTGCTTGATTCAGGAGAAACTTGCCACATGAATTTCAAGAAAGATTTCTTTAAAGAATTCACTGACAATGTTGATGGAGCAGTATACTTTTCAGAAAATTCAAAAATCAAGCCATTAGGGCTTGGCACCATCAACCTCAAAGTTCTTGGTATTCCAGACTTTCTTATGCATGATGTTATATATCTCTTGGAGCTAAGGAGAAACTTGCTATCTTTGGTCCACATCTGCCTGCAAGGACATTCCATTCATATATTTGATGGCAAGGTTGAGCTTGGAAAAGCATCAGATCACTCACTTGTCATGACAGGGATAAAAGAAAAAATAATTCTAAAGCTGCAAGGAACCTTTGCTTGTGTAAAACTTCTCATACAATTCTCACCATTATGAAGGTACATTTCCATAAATTCTTTTATGGCATGCTAGATTTGGAAACGTGAACTATGACAACCTTCATTTGTTGAAGAAAAATGGTGTTACTAGTCTGCCTACAATTCCTAGGAAACTTAAGCAATGTGATGCTTGTATCTTAGGAAAACACAACAAAAAATCTTTTCATGATTCTCATTCCAGGGCACATAGAAACTTGAACTCATTCATTCAGATTTATGTGGCCTAATTCATGTTCCTTCTGGAAATGGTAATAAATATGTGATGACATTTATTGATGACCACAGTTTATTTATTGAGGAACAAATATAATGATTTTGAAACATTCAAGAAATTTCATGCATGTATTGAAAATGATGCACAATCTCATATTGGCTCTATTCGCACTAATAATGGAAAATAATACACTTCAAATCAACTTGAAAACTATCTTCGCCGACATGGGATCAAACATCAAATAATTGTGCCTTATAATCCCCGACAGAATATATTAGCTGAAAGAACGAACAGGACAATCTTAAATATGGCACTCTCCATGATGTTTTTTAAGAATGTTAAACTGATGTAGTTCTATGTGTTGTGTATATAAATAATAGGTGTCTATCTAATGCTATATAAAAAAAATGACTCTCTATGAAATGTGGTATGGTCACATTCCTTTGGTGAGGCATCTCAGGGTTTTTGGTTCCACCTGTTATGCCTTGATACCTAAGGAACATAGAAACAAACTCGATGCAAGGAGTCACAAGTGTATCTTATTAGGGTACTCAAATACTTCCAAAGCATACAGTCTCTATGATGAAGTCAATAAGAAGTTTTAATATCTAGAGATGTGATCTTTCTTGAATCTCCCAAGAATGACAACGTTGTTGAGCGACAACTTGATTGGTTGGATAGATTCAAACATGAAAAATCTTTTCAAGAGTTTGATAATCAGATTCCACATCCTGAAGGGGTGATTCCTATATTGGATTAATTTATGGAATCTTCTTATGAAGCACTCTCTCCCCCACATGAAGCTCCAACAACTGATGACACTTTGAGTGATGTGATTGATAGAATTGGGAGACTAAATGTTAATTCAATCCCAACTCAGTCAACTGAGAAGACTGGGCCATATCAGAAAGGTCCTCCAAAATGGTTGACAAATACACTCGAAAGTGTTCATCTTGATGAGGTTGGAAAGATAAGAACAAGAAGCTCAACTAGACATAATGAAGGTGATGTAGACGATTATGATTCACCTGTTGGTATGGATGTTTCTTATGATTGTGAACTGAATTTTTCTACTGATTTTGAACCAAATTCCATCAAAGGAGTTGCTTCTCATGATGAATGGAAAGAAGTGATGCAGAAAGAATATTATGCCTTGATAAAGAATGGAACTTGGAAGCTGGTTGATCCTCCATTGGGAACCAAACCAATAGGCTACAAGTAGGTCTACAAGAAAAGGTATAAAGTTGATGGCTCACTTGGCAAGGACAAAGTCAAGCTGGTGGCAAAAGGTTTTTCACATAAGGAAGGGGTCGATTATGAGGAGACCTTTTCCCCCACAACAAAATGGGCTACCATCAGAACACTCTTTACCTTGGCAATAGAAAATGGTTGGAAAGTCTATCAAATGGATGTAAAAACTTATTTCTTGATTGGAGATCTAAAAGAGAATGTTTTTATGTCCCAACCAGAGGGATTTCTTGTGAAGGGAAAGGAACATAAAGTATGCAAGCTTGTAAAATCCTTGTATGGAGTCAAGCAAGCTCCACGAGCCTAGTACGAGAAGCTAACTGAGCATATTATAAAACTCAACTTCCAACATTATGATCTTGATGATGCAACTTTGTTTGTCAAGAAAGGTGGCAAAACAATTGTATATCTTGTCTTGTGTGTAGATGATCTTTTGATGACAAGGAACAATGAAAGCTATATTACATCCATAAAGAAGGAATTGAGGAAAGGTTTTGAAATGATAGACTTGGGCTATGTTCACTACTATCTTGGTATTGAAGTAATTGGACATCTGAAGTTTATATTCCTCTCTTAGAAGAAGTACATTGGAGATCTGTTGAACAGGTTTGGCATGACTGAGTGCAATCCTTTAACCACTCCAATGGAACTGAATTTAAAGTTCACATCCACTCAAGGAAAATAATTTGAGGATGCAACAAAGTATAGACAACTAATAGGAAGTATTAACTACCTGACTACTACCAGACCAAACATTTCATTTGTTGTTGGAATCCTCTCTAGTTTTATGCAAAAGCCTTGTGAGGGACATTGGTTTACTACAAAAAGAGTTCTACAGTACATGAAAGGAACTCAAGACTTTGGACTTAAGTATACACAAATGGGCGACTTCAACTTGATTGATACTCTAATTTAGAATTTGGCAGAGATAAAGAAACTGGGGTATCTACTTCAGGTTATGTTATAAGTCTTGGATCACGAGCTATCTCCTGGAGGTCACACAAACAATCAGTTTGAGTGGATTCCACAACTGAAGTAGAATATGTGGTAGTTGTTGAAGCAACAAAGGAAATTGTGTGGCTCAGGAAAATTTTGGAAGATTTGTAGGAGAAACAAGTGCATTCAACTCCTCTCATGATTAAAAACACTTTTGCAATCAAGTTGGCTAAGAACCCAAAGTTCCATGATCGAATGAAGCACATCAATACAAAATACCATTTGATTTGACATCATGTTGAGGCCAAGACAATCTACCTATGCCACTGTTCCACAAATGTGGAGATTGCAGAAATCTTCACCAAAGCACTTGGAAGAGAAAAGTTTGAAAGATTCAAAATGATGCTTGGACTCACCAACATCCCTTTAGATTAAGGGGGGAATTTTGACACCTAATCTTTGGGATTAGGTAAATCCATGTAAATATTGTAAATAGAAAATAAGGAGAATTATAAGATGAAGAGACAGTGGGAGATGAAACCTAAGAGTCTCTCCCTCTATTTATATATCTATGATCAATCTTAATGCAAGAACACAATTTGATTTGAGGACTTACCTCCTGGTCTAACACAGTGAATGGCAAGATATACGGTATAACCTAGAGGTGGTTGCCCTTGATTAAGCCTAGGAATCATTGCGGTGAATTGTGAGATATACAGTAAATCCTAGAGGGTGGTGTTTCGATTATGGCCTAGTTATCCCTGGATCAGGCTGTGGATTGCAGTAAAGCCTAGAGACTAGGAGACATGAAAATTCATCACGGGGTAGGTGGAGAAATCTGTAGTATCCATGCTTGTTTATGGCCTAGTGATCCAATGAGGACTGCGGTAAAGCCTGATTCTATTGATTAGGGTGAGGTGGTAGCCTCGGGCAACCCTAATTGGTTCTTTTGGTTTGATTCCCACATTCATGCTTGGAATATGGCACAAGGGTGATTGGCTGAAGAGAGATTTGGCTTAGCCAATCTATGGTCGGATGGAACGTGGTAGTCCCATACCGGGTTGGCTTATGCATTCACTAATAAGAGTTCCTTTCCTTGGTCTGTGTAAAAGTACTCGATTATATGTGTCATTTATGGAAGTTGTATCCTCATTATTTCTGTTGTTTATATGTTGGTTATGAATATGTTTTATGACAGTGAAAATGTATGGTTCTCATCATGTTTTGATTTGTAAATGTTTGAGCAATGAATCTATGACCTAATGGATGATAATGCAACTAATGTGATAAGGCATCAATGCTTCTTAGTGATTCTCAGATAAGTATAAGACCCCTATGCTCATATCTATTATTATGACCTGTAGAATGCATACTTGCGACATGTTTAACGAAATGTTTGTCATGGCTAGTAGGTCAAGTATTTGCATTGGCATCATTGTCTCCATGTTTCTTTTCATTTTTGTAAATTCCATGAAGTTTTGGGTCCTAGCCTTAAATCTTGCAGTCGCTTGCAGAAAAAGGCTACAGTCGCACTCAAGTAGGCTCATGGGAGCGACTGGTACCCTCAATCACTTGGAGGGCTTGGCAAGGGAGAGATTGGGGCTCTAGGTCCTTGAGCTACTAAGTTTCCTTAGGGGTTAGTCACCTAGAAAGGTAGGGTAGCTCTTGGAGGTTCTATATGATGTGTGGATGGTCGGTTTGGTTGTGTTTTGTTGGTTCCACTTGCTTAAGGTGACCTAGGAGGTTAAATCAGATCATAGTAGCCTCTCGTCAAATGTTTACCCCAGTTGGCTAGTTAATTGGGTAGATGTGGTAAGAAGGTGTTACATAGTTTGACTTGTTGTGATAGGAAGTAAACATAATTGAAGGTGTACCATATTGATGAGCTACCAATGACGTATGATTTGAATTTATTTAAATTTATTTTGACTCTAATGGAAACTATGTGCTTGGTACAGGAAAGCATGGTTGAAAATGTTTGGTTTGGGTGGTTGAAAACTGAATGCAATAAATTAGCAACAGTAACAACAAAAGGAATTGGAACAAGCAACAATATGTTGGTAAAGCATTTAGGAGCAGAGCCATTGTGGGACACTGGTACCCAATAGTGTCCATTGATTTCCATGAGCATGTTATGACCGGTATGATGGTTTTAAGGCAGGGATATGCCTTGGTTTTTGGACCTTCCGATGCGAGGAAACCTTTTGAAGGGAGGCGTTTCCCGAGGGACTATGTAGTAGAGAAGGGGATGTTTGCAAAACTTGGAAGGTGTGTGATTGCATGGAAGGGGATGATCAGATTTCCCAAGGAACTGAGTATCAAAGAAGGGAAGGTTGAGGAATACATTGCTTTTGGTCATTAGAATTACCAAATGGAATCAAATGCACATTGGCAGTGTGCCCTAGAACAATGAGCTGGTAACTCTTCATTGAGAGTACAGGTGGTGCAAGATTGTATCATTGGACATTGGACGAAAGTTTGACTTTGGCAGTGGATTTTGGACTTCTTTGAAAGGAGGTGAATCTCAGTATTACTTTGAGGGTGGAGGTGTGATCCTCTGGATTCCCTTGTTGCAGATGCAGACATCGTATCCTTTTATTTGTTGGGTGAGAAAATGTGCATATGTATATATTGTAAATTGTAGCAACCCTGGTGAAAATTCCATGTAATAAAAGTTAATAAAGGCAAAATAAGACCACGGGTAAGGGACACTTATTCCAAGATGAATGTTGGGCAAAGATATCCTAGTGGGAATCACTAGTTGTGTGTTTTGGCTAAGGAAAATTGGCAAAGGCTAAAGCAAAGGCATCAAAATGCAAAAAGTCATTTTTGACACATTTATTTATGAAAATAAAGGAAAATGGGAGAAAAGTAAGGTGAAAGGTAACAAGTTGCATGTGAAGAGGAAATTCAAGGAAAATATTGGAAAATGAAGAAAATAGAGGCCTCATTAATAAGAAGGCTTCTAAGGATCAGTGGGTAAGATTTTGCTAACCTTTTGTCAGTTCAAGTTTGGATCTATCTCATTATTCTCTCTCTCTATCACTCTTGGTCACTTAGAGTTTTCTTGGATCACTCTAACTTTGGATCAAGGAAGGAAAAAGCAAGTAAAGGAAAGGAAGGAAAGCAAGGATCAAGGAAGAAGAGCAGGATCATGCAACTTCAACAGGAATACTTGCAGGTAACCTTTTGTATGTGTGATTTCCTAGTCAGTTTGGACATGCATGGCATTGCATGTTGGTGTATGGTTCTCTTCCTGTCGGTGGTGAGGTTTTGCCAGGTTATGACAGTGGTTTTCAACCTAGCCTTGCCTTTTTCTAGATGTCATGGTGTTGGGATGTTTACTTGGTTTTGATCTTTGGTTTGCTGGATGGATTTCGAAATTTGGAGTCGAGGTGGTCTCAAGGTTCATTCCCATAGGCCTAGGAATCCCTTGACCGGTTTTGGTGGGATACATGGTAAAGCCCGAGGGAGAAGTCTTGGTTTAGGGCCTATTGATCTGGGTTTGGATTGCGGTAAATCTTGAGAGACTCGTCTCGGTTTAGGGCCTAGTGATCTAAGGTTGGATTGCGGTAATGCCTGAGAGACAAGGAGATGAACATTCCTCAAGGATAGTGATGGATTTCGAATGACATTCCAAGTTTGGTTCGGTTGTGATTGAAACACTGGTTTTGGTGTGATCACGGTTTGGTGAGGGTGGAGGTGGTTTAACCTCTAGATTCCCTTGGTTGTTCTATGAGATCCCACATTCATGCTTAGAATATGGCATAGGGTTGACTGGATGAAAGAGATATTTGGTTCAGCCATGTCTATGGTCGGGTGGTACATGGAAGTCTCGAACCTGGTCGCATTTGCATATGATTAATAAAATCTAAGTTATCTTACTTTTGCACTGGTTTGTATGTGAATTTAATGGCTATCATATCTATGATATTTATATGGTTTTATGCTGGTTATAAGCATGGTTACATGACTGGTTCATGTCGTGGTTATTTCATGTAATTGTAATTGTTTAATGGATGGATGCAAGATCTAATTAATGATATAATAGCTCAATGGAGAAGGAGGTGATCCTTTTGGTTATTTTTCATAAGTTCTTTCAGCCATTTATGCTTGTCTTGTATCTTAGACCTGTAGGTTGCATTGATGCCAAGTGTTTGACAGAATGTCAGTCCCAGTTGGGGATGCTCAGGCCTAGTCCCGAGGTTGATTTTTGATTTATCAGCATTGTTATCATGTCTTTGATGGATTCTGAAGGTTGTAGCAAGTTTTGGGCAGAGGCCAGGATTCTAGGCTAGAAAAGTGGCTCAAATATCGGTGTCAATGGCACAAGTTTGTTGAGAAAAGTCCACAGTGACTGGCACATAGGCCTATGAGAGCGACTTTGGGTTGTTGGTCCTTGTCTTTCCTTTAACATGAGAGCGACTTTGACTTAAAAGGCTTAAAACATCAGTGGGACCCAAGGGCAGGATGTTTGAGTGGCTGACATGTCTCTTGGGGGTGTTGTTGTTGATGTGGATGGGTTTGTTTGATTTGTTTCTTCGATTCCATTTCCTTAAGGTTACCATGGAGATTGAATCCCTTATAGTGGCCTCTCTCATCATATTTTTGTCCTGACTAGTTGGTTGCTTGGGTGCACCTGGGAGGAGGGGGTGTTACATAAATATTGTATTGAGCTGGATTTATAAAGCTACATAAACAATATGATTATTTGTTGGTTGAAGAAAATGTGTATGAGTGTATACGTGGTTACTATTGTAAAACCGTAATGAGCTATGCTATAAATATCTAGTAAACGATATGATTGTCATGTTTTCAACAGGATGTTATTGTAAATACTACAACGAGCTGGGTTATAAAGCTCCATGTGCAGTATCATTTGTTTTCAACATTTTATAATTTATAGGTGTCATTGAACACCAAGAACGGTGTTCCCCCAAAGGGTAGGGTTTTGTAACAACCCTTGGTTGAATTTCCATGTGCAAAAATATAAGACCAAGGTCATGGGACACGTATTCCAAGCTGAATGGTGGGAAAAACATCCTAGTTGGTGTCGCTTTCGGTTAATTAATGGCTATGGATATTGGCAAAGGAAAAGAGGCATTAATTGGTATTTTATCTATGAAATATAGGAAAATAAGAGAAAAGTAAGGTGAAGAGACACATATTTGCATGAGAAGGAATTCGAAGGAAAAATAAAGGAAAATGAAGAAAATAGAGGCCTCAATGATAAAAAGGTTTATGAGGACTAGTTCATGGATTTTGTCGGTTGATACTTTTTTAAGTTCAATCTTTGGCACTATCATTCTATTCACACACTCTCTCATACTCTTGCACACTTAGAGTATTCTTGGAGCATGCTTAGAACACTCTAGTATTCACTTGGATTGATGAAGGAAGGCAAAGGAAAGCAAGAAACTGCAAGGGAACAAGTGGATCAACGACTACAATTGGATTTCTTTGAAGGTATCGAGTTGCATGATTGATTTCCTTGCTAGTTTTGGCATGCATGGTACATGCATGTGGTTTCTTGGTTATGATCTGTTATTGGCATGGAGGATTGCCTAGATTGAAAATGATTTCACCTAGCCTTGTCATTTCCTGGATAGCCGTGGTGTTGTGAGTTTTTCCACTTGTTGTTTCGATTTGTGTTTAGGTTCCTTATGGCTATGGGTTGAGCTACTAGTTACTAAAGCCTTGCTTGGACAAACGCTCTGGAAGCCCTGCAACACCTTGGGTTGAGTTACTAGTCCTGGAGCGTTAGTTGGACAAACGCTCTAGAGATCTTGGTGGGTTGAGCTACTAGTCCTGGAGCCTTGGTTGGACAAACTCTTTGGAGACCTGCGACAACTATGGGTTGAGTTACTAGTCCTAGAGTTGGGTTGGAACAAATGCTCTTAAGCCCTGGACAACTTGGGTAGTGACCAATCTGGTGATGGTTAGTGTTGTTCGACTGTGAGGTGGAACCAATGGTTGAGGGTTGAGGTGGTTCGGCCTATGGAAGCCCTGTTTTGGTTTTGTTTTGTTTATTCCATGAGATCCCACATTCATGCTTGGATTATGGCACGGGGGTGATTGGCTGAAAGAAAGATTTGGTTTAGCCAATCTATGGTCGGGTGGTGCATGGAAGTCCATGACTTGGTTGGCATTTTCATATGTTAATAAGAGATATTTTCTATTGTTATATATGAGCATATGTATTGATCTTGATGGTGATATTATGGCTGAGTTGTCATGGTTTATATGTTGGTTATATACTAGTTATATGATGTATATTGTTTATTGCTCTAAACATGTTTGATGAATATATGAATGATTGATGAATGCATGAGCTACTAAATGTTATTGCAACTATTATGTGAGGGTATTAGACCTTCTTGACAATTCTCATATAAGTATCAGACCCCTATGTTTAATTATGCATTCATGACCTATAGATTACATGCTCTCAATATGTTTGACGAAATGTCTGTCATGGTTAGACCAGGTTAGGCCGAGTCCTTGATTAAGTTTTGTGTTAGAGGCTTTGTCCATGTATCATTTTTTTGGAAAGTTTCATCAAGTTCTGGGCAACAGTCTGGAGTCTAGCCCTTAAAAATTGGCTTAGATCTCATGGTCGCTGGTATAGAATTGGGTAAAAAAGATTGCAGTCGCTCCCTTGCAGGCTTATGCATGTGATTGGAGTGTTGCAATAAAATTCAGGCAGTGTTATGCCAACATCTGGGGGTTCGAATCAGTGGAAAAGAAAGTTAATTTAGGGTTTGGGCACCTGGAATGGTGGTTTAGCTCTTGGGGGTCCTATAGCACCTGAGGGAAGTCAATAAAGTCTTGGTTTTTCAAATCCATTTCCTTAAGGTGATATAGGAGTTTGAGTCATGTCATAGTAGCCCTCTACTCATGTTTACCCCGGTAGGCTGGTGAAAGCGGGTAAATGTGGAAGATGGTGTTATATATCCCATTAGAGATAAAGAAGACAACTTCCTCTTTGAGCCTATTCAAGTCAAGTTCTAGGTTGCCAAAGACAGGGCTTGGAGCAGAGCTAGTAGTGTCCAGGTTCCCTGTACTATTACCAATTAGTTTTAGATCATCTAACATTCTTTGAGTAGCACCGAGCTCGTCGTCTTGGCAAGAGAGTTTTTTTTTGAGAGTTTGATGTCATTCACTGATGAAAATGAGGAAACTGACATGATAATGAATTTTCCATTTTAAATCCAAATTTTCCACCTGTAGGGCCTTTAGATGCCTGTTGCATGCATTGCCAGTGGAGCTTCCAAAGGTGGCAGAATTGTTAAAAATGGTAGCCATAATTGATGAAATAGTGAGTCTGGGAGGCAATAAAGGATATTCATAAGTTGTATATGTAGAGGGCATTGCAAGGGATTTGTGAGACGCCAACGGGCTTAAGGGTATTCAGGGATGAGGGTGCAACACCAAAGGGTAATATTAAGACATATTCATTGAGTAAGCTCATGAAGGTGAAACACTGGGGTTAAGATTAATGAAGGGGACATTGGAGGGGTCTAATATTAAGAAGTTGTTGTAGCGGCTATAACCACCCTCCAAAATTTTGCCTTAGCTTCATTTTGGAGCTTCCCTACCAACCATCCTTAGCACCAAGTCTTGCACTGTCCAGGTACATATCCTTCAGTTGAGTTTCAGTGGCTTATTAGCTTGTTTCTGCTAGCTTGTTTTCCTCCCAACCACAAGCTGACATTCCAGAATTTGGTCATTTTTTGGTTGTTATGCTCACTTGGAAAATTGCACAGAACTAGAGGGGAACTAGCCTTCCTCCCCATAGTTGCGCAGACCATATAGGAAACCTACTACTCTACAGAAATGTGTAGAGCAAGTAGACAACCTTCCCTCTAGAAATTGTGTAAATCAGCCATCATTGGGCTTGTTCTCAAATTTTGGGAAATTCTGGCTAATAGTTAGGGCTTTAGTGCAGAAATTGCGCACATCCTGAGGGGCAGCCAAAGCCACTTAGCCCAAAAACTGCGCAGAAGTCATCCAAAGGCTTGCAGTCCATTGCATGTGCTCCCAAGTTGACTGGTTCCCTCTAGGACTGACCAATCTTTCTTTGCATACATGGGATGCATTTTCCCAAAAAAGCATCCCTAGATTTTAGGGATCCATTTTTAGCAATTGGGGGTTACATGCAAAAGTCGTTTTAGAAACCTCCTGCCAAGTGTCGCCTTTTCCTAGATTTGTGGCACGCACATCATAAACCTTGATCTTATCAAAAATATTTATTCGATGCGTCAGAGCTCATTCTTCACTTTGATCTTGAAGCTCTAGCATCCCACATCGCATCTAGGAGCATTTGACACACTCAACTCAACTTTTTCCGAGTAAGTCCGCTTTTCATGTCTTTTGATGCTTTTTTGTTGCTTTTTGTATTTCGGTTTGTGTGAGTGTTGTTTTCTTGGTTTTTTCAATGCTTGTTGTCGTTTTAATGCATGTTAGCTTGTAGAAGCATTGTTTCAAGTTTTTCATTGCATCTCACTGTTGTCACATGCATGACATTATTTCTACACTAACGGTGGTCGTTGTGGTGACTTGCTTCACACACTTACTTGTTATTCCTTTTTCTGAATCCCACACTCAATGTTTGCATGCATGATCATTCACTCTTGTATGAACTCAACTTCGCACATGCATTCAACCTTTACATGTTTTCAATCGCCTGTCGGCGAGTCTGGGCTGTCTCGGTCCGGACCTTGCCTTGCCCGACTTGCACTTCGCATTTATGAGAGTGAAGGCTCTACCTTCCTCCTAGGAATTGAATAGAGCTAGCCCAAGACTGGGCCCCAGGCTTTCTCTGCGCAATTCTGAGAGGCAGTGCCTGCTGGCCCCCGAAATTGCGCAGATGCAATTTTCTGGGTTGCAGTCATTGCTGACTGAAACTGCGCATTGTGTAGTTTCAGTCCTCAGCAGGCCAAGTTGTACTATGCTCTTCGTAGTTTCCGTAGTCAATCAGCCCACTGATAATCTAGGTTGTGTTCCGCGTAGTTTTGGCAGTCGGTCTCCCAGCCTCCCAGTGAAAATTGCACAAATCTTCCAATGAGTCACCCATGTGTGTTGCATGTCAATCCTCAAGTTGTTTTGGTTTTCAAATAACATTGTACTTGCCATGAGTGTTGCTTAGTCTCCAGGTATCATAGTGTAGAATTCTGTAGAATTTTCCTACAAATCAGCTAGCTCTGATACCATGTAGAACTTTTTCTACAAATCAGCTAGCTCTAACACCATGTAGAAATTTCCCACCTATAGATCACCTGGTAATGCAATGTACTAAAGAAAAACACTTGATCTACTTCTACAAAAAAATTAGTGGAAGCTTAATCAACCACGAGCAACTTCAATAAGAACTCATATAACTGATAAGAAGGAATCAATCACACATAACACATAAGAATTTACCCGGGGAAAGCACCTGCCTAAAACCCCATCTCTGTATTATCTTACAAGTGGAAATAGTCCGGATTACACAAAGCCTTAGCTTGGAAGCTATCCAGCTCTCAGTACAATCCCTCTGGTGCTCATAGACAATCAAAGGCTTCTCACAAACCTTCTCCTTTGCCCTCCAAGCCTCCTATTTCTATGCACAGTTTTCCTGGGTCCTTCAGCTCCAACTTGTGTGATTCTCACCTCACACACAACACTAACCTCTTAAATAATTGCACAAACCCGAAGGAGATAAATCCTCATCATGGATGAGCTTCCTTTATAGGAAAAATATTCATCCAACTAATAGTACACTGTCCCTTCTCTGATCTCAACTGGGTCTCTGTCTCAACTGACATGCATGAGTTATTTAAGCTATAATATTCAGTTATCTGAAAATACTAGTTGTTACATGCATGCAAGCATTAACAACTTGTTAAATTAATCTAACTGGACTTGACTCAGTTAACTGAGCCAACTAATTACAACTCATCCTTATCTCTTTAATTGATGGATAAATTCACCAATTAATAGATAAATTCTTGCATGTCCTCACATAGACTTCAAGATTGTTTTTCCTTAACTAATTAACTCATGGAGATTAATTAATTAATATTTTAAACTGCTGTTAAGACCAAATTCGTTTTTACTTCCTATTGATAGACCAGGGACTGCTATAAATAGGAAGGGACCCAGAAATGCTATTTTTAGAACTTTCTATTTTTTAGCAGTTTCACCTCTCACCCAAGGTGGCCAATGACCTCACTAGCCAAACTACTATTTTTAGACATGCTATTTTTAGGAGTCTTATTTTTAGCACATTCTAAATTTAACATTTCTTGTTGCACATTTTTTAACACTCCCTCTCAACAAGAAAGGCTTCCTCTCGAACCCGATCCTATAACTCTAGAATGTTCTGCATGCAACACATCTACGCGGTCCACTTGCTCCAACAACACTTGGAAAAAAGCACTCCCAACTGACCACTATGTTGGGCTAGGAACATACTCTACTGTTGAAGTTCTACCTGCTGCTGAAAAGTACTCCCTCTCTAACATCTGCACTACTGCAACATCTCCATGCATCTCGCACCATTGCACACCTCTCTGTGCCACCTAGCACTGTGCAAAAAACTTGTGCCTCTCGCATTGTTGCAGCCTACTAGCTATGCGCTGTCCTGGGATTCCCTGCACTGTCGCTCTCTCTGCTGATCCATCTACATCTGTCTCTACCCAATTAGTTAGTTCCTACTACTCCACATCGGGGCTCCTGTAGCAAGGTCTCATCCAAGAGGTTGGGTACCTCAAGGATCCTGCCCCTCCTCCTTGGGACGATCACTCTATATCGCCCCACCTCCTACCTGGAGGTATGGATGCATGTGATCCCTCAGCCCACTTGACTCTAAGTTTCCCCCTACTGGAGGTCTCTGCATAAGTAGATGTCTCTACTCGATCTCCACTCAGCTTCCCCTATTGTGGTTGCTCCACAACCTCCTGAAGTTGTTGCACCATTCGTGGCTCCTCCACAATTGTCTGAGACTTCTTCTGGCGCTACATGTTGAGAGATAACATACCCTCCCTGTCAACCACCAAGTCTCTAACCTTTGCCTTGCTCCTCAAGGCTTTGCATGCATCTTGTACCTCAAGTGCATACAGGTTCTTAGTTAGCACACCAATCTATTTCCACTTTCCCGCCGTCACAAAATTTTCTAGAAAATGAGTTGATTTTAAATCAACGATACCTCCCTCATCCGAACTCCAATTCAGCTGATTTTTTATTATTATTTATTTTGGTTATTTTTCCACAAGGAATCCAAATCTGCTATTTATTTATGAAAATTTTGTACATAAATTTTCAGATCTTCTCTGCAAACTCTCGACCCAAAACTCAAAACTTTGAAATATCCTCTTCTTGTATATTGTTCTTCCTTGATCACCTGTGCTCTGATACCATGTAGAAATTTTGTAGAATTTTCCTACAAAACATCTAGCTCTGATACCATGTAGAACTTTTTCTACAAATCAGCTAGCTCTAATACCATGTAGAAATTTCCCACCTGTAGATCACCTGGTAATGCAATGTACTAAAGCAAAACACTTGATCTACTTCTACAAACAATTTAGCGAAAGCTTAATCAACCACGAGCAACTTCAATAAGAACACATATAACTAATAAGAAGGAACCAATCACACATAACACAGAATAATTTACCCGGGGAAAGCACCTGCCTAAAACCCCATCTCTGTATTATCATACAAGTGGAAATATAGTCCAGATTACACAAAGCCTT
>APFE030272613.1:11507-26464 GCA_000404065.3 Pinus taeda | reverse complement strand
GTCTAAACTGACATGCATGAGTTATTTAAGCTATAATATTCAGTTATCTGAAAATACCAGTTGTTACATGCATGCAAGCATTAACACACTGAATCTCATTAATTTAACAACTTGTTAAATTAATCTAACTGGACTTGACTAGGTTAACTGAACCAACTAATTACAACTCATCCTTATGCCTTTAATCGATGGATAAATTCACCAATTAATAGATAAATTGTTGCATGTCCTCACATAGACTTCAAGATTGTTTTTCCTTAACTAATTAACTCATGGAGATTAATTAATTAACATTTTAAACTACTGTTAAGACCAAATTCGTTTTTACTTCCTATTGATAGACCAGGGACTACTATAAATAGGAAGGGACCCAGAAATGCTATTTTTAGAACTTTCTATTTTTAGCAGTTTCACCTCTCACCCAAGGTGGCCAATGACCTCACTGGCCAAACTGCTATTTTTAGACATGCTATTTTTAGGACTCCTATTTTTAACACATTCTAAATTTAACATTTCTTGTTGCACATTTTTCAAAACATAGGTGTTTGTCCATATCTCAGCAGTATAGGTACAATGGCTTCTAAGAGAGCATGGTCAAAGGACACCGTTGAGAGTGCAACTGGAGATGAAATTGAGCAAGTGTCTATGAGCTTGCCCATCTATGAAGACACTAAGTTGTTCATAGACAAGGAGATCAAGATTAAATGGCGAGACATCAATGACACCTTTTCAGGCACATTTGAGGAGAGGAAGACTGTAGTGTCTATGTCAACATACACAATTCTGGCTTGTACCAGATTGCATGCAGGTATCCTGCGTTTCCATTCGTAGACATGATCCACTGTATTGTCTTGCATACTGGTCCAAAGACGAAGGTGTTGAGCAGTGTCAGTGGAACAAAACTTGCTACCTTTAGGGCAAAGGAATTTCAGGAGATGTATCATTTTTCGCAACCGGTGATCATGATGGATACACCCTTCACCAGACCCAACAGCAGTGCAAACTCAAGAAACATCTTGAAGAGATGGGTGGAAGAGCCTTCTAAGTTAAGGATTATACCCAACCAAGTGTATAAGAAAAGGATACTATGGAAGAAATATCAGCTCTTGGTCATCTTCGCATGCCGCTTATACGGCCAATAGAGCACATAAACATTCTCGTAGAGTTGGGTGATTGTGTTGGATCAGCTAACGAACGAAGGAAGACCTTTCAATTGGTCCGACATGTTGGCTCTCAGGTTGAAGGAACAAGTAACAAAATCTCGACATCCGCCTAAGGGTCAACAAGTGAAGCTATTCATCTCCACTTACATACTTGATGCAATTCGTGCCCGTCAATAGTTCCCAGGTTTGGGTTAGGCATGGACACCTTCAAAAACCTCTGTGCATGCCTATTGCAAGTTGTTCTCTGAATGCAACTCCATGGAGTTATCATACATCTATCAGACCACTCAGTCACCTTGGTATACATAATGATATTTGAGCAGAATTCACCTTGCATGTCGCAGGAAACGATGGAGGCATTGGATGACATAGCAGATTGGTATGCCTCAACCCTTGGCACATTCATCCAGATGTATACTGCGGAGAAGGCTCCACATGTCTTACCAAAATTTTCCATGGATAATCTAGGCATGCAAGAAGTGTCATATCACACCTCGACAAGGTTGTCAGCGAGATTGCATAGGAAGAAGATGGCACCTTGGCCCACTCTTCCTTTGCAGATCGGGTTGTATGAGATCCGGAATATCGCATGTTGAGGCCGAGACGGAGGAATTCAAGAGATTCGCCTTCGACACCAAAAGTTTCAATTCGTATGAACTGCATTGCTTAGTGAAGGACCATTGTGTGAGAGTGCATCATCCTTGGATCCACGGGGCATGTCATTGGCCTGAGGAAGACCCATGGAGATATTGCTATCGCTTCTTAAGGCTCAATGAACCAGTCAACATAGCTTTAGAGTGGTTAGCAAATCAGAAGGCAACAACATCCCAGAGAGCAGCATCATCAACAATAACAGACTTGCGCTTGATAAACGAGAGAGGAAGGTTGCACATAGCATAGAGGCAGAGCAAAGTTGCAAGTTCAAAGCATACCCACTTGTGTTGAGAGCAGCTTTGGAGATCGAGGCTAAGAGGTGACAACACGACAGGAGGATCTCACAAAGGCATAGGGAGAAACAGAAGCTAGAGGAAGCAAAAAAGGAGTTGCAGGAGTTGGAGCAACAACTCAGGGAAGAACAAGAGCTGCATAGAAGAGAGAAGGAAGTGCAGCAGGAACATGAACAACAGGAGGTGCAACATGCACATATTAATGAAACTGTACCCATACAAGTTATTGACTCATCTGAGCAATTAGCATAGATCACATAAGGTGAGCAGTCGCAGGAGAAGGACTTTGCTCAAGAGATTGAACAGATGCTAGAGCAGATGGACGCAGATATGGTTCAACCATAGTTAGATCAGGATATTGACCTCATGCCTCAGGACCAAGAGGTCACCTCACCGACTTCACTAGATCCGGAAGCAGAGAAAGTCCCAAGCAAGCAAGGAGACACTTAAATCCTTGAAGACAATTTAGAGGTGGAGATGCACAACATATCTTTCGACGAGTCACAACATAGAGTTGTCAGTCGCGCAGAGTGCCTACTCTGACTGTCCATGTATGCATGCGCAGTCTAAAGAGTAAGTGATCGTGTCTGATGTGCACAGACATCCAACTACATTGGCCGATGCTACCAAAGCATATGTCAAAGCCACCAGCTCGAGTGTTAGATTCTTGATCGCTAAGAACGAGCCCATGGCTAGGGAGTTACAAGTGGGCAAGCAGGGAGGAGAGCAAGTTACAACATCCACCAAAGTAGATTTGAGGAGAGCGATACTAGATGAAGTATCATCTCTCGAGACAATATTGCAAAAGATGTACTTCAAGTTTGTCACCGTGCATAAGTTAGTTGTCCATCTCAACAGTTGGTAGCAGCGCTGTGCTAGGAGAGGACACATCTCGTCAGATTTACACACTATTGTCAATCACATGCAAATATGGACAATGAGGTACAAGGAAGCCCCATTGCACTTTCCAAAGATGATGAAGCCAAAGGTGGTAGAGTTGAAAGCACGCATTCGGAGTCAAATCTGGAACTACGAGGAACTTTCTTAGCTCATCACCAGCTTATAGGCTTTACATGCATGGGTGTTCAAAAGCATGGATGTCATTATGCGCATGCACGTGATCCCATCCATTTGTACACTCACCAAGGGGAAGTCAAAGAACCAAGATCGATTGGAACTCGACATGTACTTTGATCAGTTGATGCACATAGCCACCAACACAGACTTACAGATGAACGCATACAATATGCATCAGTATGTTGCTGGTCTGACTGCACTCAAGAATATGATGTGCATGCTATCCGACGAGTTGGACAGAGGTTCCAAATCAATGTACTCATATGAAAAAGAGGCAAGAGTTTGTTTTTAGAAGGATGTCACAATAGATTACGCGGACACCATAATAGACTACCAAGCTTGGCATCAGTTCGCCACCATCGATCATCGCGAGGATGTCGAAGACCTAGTTTTCCCACAACTGTCCAAGTCTTAGTGATGTATTGCATGGCTTACTCAAGCCTATTTTTGTCTAACATGGGTACATGTGCAGTTGTAATGTAAACATGTCGTAAAAGTGAAAGACCAAGTGTCAATAGTAGAATGTAACAGTCATGTAGTAATTGAAGAGTCACAAAGGGGAATGTCAAGGGTCACCCCACCCTTTGCTATTTATAAAGCCTCATAACTCATTGTACTGGATTTTTGGGAGCCAAGCTTCCTATAGGTGTAACTCAGAGAAAGCTTGCAGTGTATTGTAACGAGCCTTCGCTTTTCCACATTGCAAAACTAGTACATCTCTTTGGAGGAGTAGGCAGCAATGACTGTAATGTTCCACTATCGAGGCTAGTGGTTGTCATGGTTGTATGTATGATTGGATATTTCACTCCTTTAATATAATAGAGCCATCACGTTTCATGGATATGTTGTTATTGTGGTTCGGCTATCCTGGTTACTTTAATGATGTATGTAGTTGTAATTTACGCATGTATGTATGGACTATTCCATATGTGTTTGTATGAATCTTATCGAAGCGTGTTGTTGGTATAATCCATCACTCTGGATCGTCAATTATCCTGCTTTCCATCTGGTGATGTCTTTCAGATCATGTGTTCCCTTTCAAGCTACGTGCTATCACAAGTTTCTAAGTGGCGCACTCTTCCCCCTTTCCGTGTGTTAGATCCTTTCATGCACCTTCCTTGATTTGTTGCAAGGTCACACCCTTGCTACCAACAAGGACATCTGACTTACTTCTGTGCGCAACTGCAGTCAAGGTGATACCGTACTACCTACTACTGGGACTCCTATTCTAAACGATCTGAGGTCTAGTTGGGACTTCTTACCGGGGAGATCCCCTGACATGTTGGCGGGTCCAACACCGTCAACAGAAGCAAAAAACACCTTCAACCTCAAAGTGGGGGGTAAAGGAAATGATGGCCCAAAAAAATATAGATGGATGGAGGAGGTTCTAGAGCAGTCCAAATTGACAGAGGATATTCAAAGTAGAGAAATTCACCATAATAGGAAGAAGGGGCTAGAAGAAAATAGTGCACAGACACTGAAGACAAACCCAAAGGAGATGCCCAACACAATTGAAACCTAAGTTGTTGAAGTTGTCCCATACTCTGGCGCTGTTGATGTTCTTCTCAAGAAGGGTCACTAAGAGTGAATTTCTCTGATTGACCAGGTTGCAGGGGTGGGGGAGCCAACGCCTCATCCCACTGATGTTGAGGGTGATATCAATCACATGGGGCTCATTATAGAGCCTCTTGGTGCACATACTTGCAAACACCACAACAATATCATAGGGGAAGAGCCCATAATTCCGATGGAGATGAGAGGTAAGGATCCTCTACAGAGAATTTTCCTAGACGAATATGTGAGAGTGCCCAAACTAGGCCTAAAATTTAACATTGGTGAGGTGACCCTCACACCCGATGCCAATCGAATCATAATTAAAACTCCACATGCTCTAGCTCACCAGATTCATCACTTTGTAAGGTGGTGGAGCAGAACAAGAAAAGTTCTTTGTACGAGGTGAGGAGAAGTGAGGGGAGTTAATATTGCCTCCCACACATGGGCCAGCCGCTCAGCATGCGCCATGACGCTAGCCAACGTAGCCCTTAAAATTTTTACTCTAAAGTTTGTAATGTTCCTTATGTGTTCGCAAGGGGGAGAGATAAGAAATAATGCATGGAAAGAAGAATTGACATTGGGGAACTATGGAATTATGTGCCAATCCTTGAGACCATTGACTTCCTTTGACCCACTTCTTGGAGGCAGGCTAGATTAGCTTGACGATCTGCCTTTGAATTTTTGCTGCCGAGGATATGGTAGAGATATTTGTAGGATAGGAGGTCCAAAGCACAATTTATTCTTTTGAGGTGGAGTTTAAGGAGATTCATTGGTTGACGGTTGAGGTGGTTTTGCCTCTGGAAGCCCTAGTTTTGTTTTGTTTGGTTTATTGCATGAGATCCCACATTCATGCTTGGAATATGGCGCATGGGTGATTGGCTGAAAGAAATATTTGGTTCAACACAATATATGGTTAGGTAGTATGTGGAAGTCCCTTACTTGGTTGGCATTTTCATATGTTAATAAGAGGTATTTTCTATCGTGATATATAAGAACATGTATTGATCTTGATGGTGATATTATGGCTGAGTTGCCATGGTTTATATGTTGGTTATTGCTAGTTTATATGTTGGTTATTAGCTGGTTATATGATGTATATTGTTTATGGATCTTGACATATTTGATGAATATATGAATGGTTGATGAATGCATGAGTTAATAGATGTTGTTGCAACTATTATGAGACGGAATTAGACCTTCTTGACAAATCTCACATAAGTACCATACCCCTATGTTTAATTATGCATTCATGACCTATAGATTACATGTCCTCAATATGTTTGACGAAACGTGTATCATGGTTAGACTAGGTTAGGTCAAGTACTTGATCAAGTTTTATGTTAGAGGCTTTGTCCCTGTGTCATTTACTGTTCTGGAAAGTTTCATCAATTTCAAGGCAATGGTTTGGAGTCTAGCCTTGAAAGAGTGGCTTATATATCGCAGTCACTGGCACAAAACTTGGTAAAAAAGACTGCAGTCGCTCCATTGCAGTCTTATGCATGCGACTAGAGGGTTACAATCGAATTCAGGTAGTGTTATGCCAATGTTTGGGGGTCTAGATCAATGAAAAATCAAGTTAACTTAGCATTTGGGCACCTGGAAGGGTATTTTAGCTCATGGGGGTCCTATAGCACCTAGGGGAAGTCAGTGAAGTCTTGGTTTGTCAACTCCATTTCCTTAAGGTGATCTAGGAGGTTGAGGTCATTTCATAGTATCCCTCCACTCATGTTTACCCCAGTAGGCCTGTGAAAGTGGGTAAATGTGGGAGGTGGCATTACAGGGTGGTATCATAGCTTCCAGGTTCAACACTTGGACTAGATGGGCGAAATGTGTTGGTCATGCATGCATGTTAGTTGTCTATGTGATAGTTATGTATGCATTGTGGTGGTGATTGTTGTATTTTATGTCATCATGGTGTTGTTGGTATGTTATGTTGTTGATATGTTGGCTGAGATGGAGAAAGAGATGCAGATTATTAGAGTGAGGTTGCAACACTAGACTTTGGGGTAAGAGTATATCATCATACAAGTTTGTATGTTAGGCATGCAAGTATGTTGGTTAATGGTTGTTATAAGCATTATGGTTTTGTACATGCCTGTCATTATATTATTGTTATGGTTATGTACATAATATATGTTAGTTAACCAATGTGGTCATATACACATGTCTCAGATTGTCATGAATGGTAGTGACTTGTTCTTATATGCATTATGGCCATATGCATGATGAGTATGTTCATTGAAGCTAATATCTTGATATTATATGTATTGTGTTAATCTGGATTGACCTGTGTAGATGGTTATGGTTATGATATTAAGATATGAGTCGATATACTTGTGATATTATGTCATACTAATCTCGACTGACTTGTGCAAATGTGATAGCCTCCCCTGAGATACATAGAGGCATGAGTTTGATTATGTCGTCTATTTGGTTTATCTAACATGGTATGTTTACAAGTTGTTTGAATGTTTTATTAATTGCATGCTATGGGTATGTGTCTATAAGATTGCATGAAGGAATGATTGTTTTAATATGGTTGTACTAACTCAATATGTGTTGAGACAACTGATATGTACTTGAATGTAAGTTAGTGCTAGTTGTAGTATCATGAATAATGAATTTGAGATGATTGTTGGTTATGACATGGTTGTTAGTCTTGGTAAAGGTTGTTTCTAATTAATAGACATGATGACTTGATCTTAGAAACTGACATGTGTGAACAAATGCAGGGCAACATGCTTGGTATTAGCATGCCAAGGAAACAAGTGATTTGTTTATATAACTAACAACTGGTTGATGTGATAGTACATAGTAAGACTCAATTACAAAAGTTAAAAGGGTAAAATAAAGGAATTGGATGAGAATTCTTTTGGCTATGTTTGGAAACCATATTTCTAAATGAATGGGTGCTTTTCATATAGGAAGTCTTCTTAACCTTGATTTTGTCAAACAATATGTGGACATGTTCTATATTCATGAACATGTATTTGATAGGTATAATAGTTGGTTTCTAGTTATGGCTAGATTCGTCAAGGAATTAGAGTCCCTTGAGAGATAATATATGTACATGTTCAGTTACAAGGTCATGTGCTTGACACAACAAGGTAAGGTAACTGATATATTATATATCTCTTTATGCATAGACAACTATGTGTTTATGGTAGTATGATGTAGGGGATTGCATGGAAAAGGAGATTACCATAAAATCTTGAAGAAGGCTCCGGTTGAGCTTTCCCTTGGAAGCACTGGGAAACCATGGCGATTGAGTCATGGCGTTTGTTGCAAGTTTGTGCTTGATTTGTAGTTTTTCTTGTGTCTGGTGCATGGCCATGCCACTTTGGTTGTGGTGTCATATTGCTTATGGTTTTTCATGGTTTTCTTCTTGTTTGTTTCTTGTCCTCTCCTTTTATGTTTTGAGGGTCTTGGGATTAGTTGGGGAAAGAGGAAAGTTAGTGGAGCTCCGAGAGAGCTGAATGAAATCCAACAGGTAATGCGAGACCCAAATGAGGCCCGATGCATCTATAAGAGCAGCTGAAGGAAAGAATATCACAACTAGTTGGATTGGTTGGATCCATTCGGATAAATGGACGATGGCAGGACAATCATGAGACAAGTAGCAACAAAGGTAAAGGGAATGGATTTGAGGTGTTCGATGCCTTGGATATGTTGGGAACTGTTGTTCTCAATGTTGTGCATGGATAAAGGAAGTTCTCTTAACCTTAACCTTATCATATCTAGTAATTATGTTGTGATTATGATTATGACAATGTCTATATATGTATATATGTATGTACGTATGTCGTTATCTGACAAGGTCATCAAGGATCATGATTGTATTATACTGATGTTTATATGTATATATGTATGTATGTATGATGTTGTGTAGTAGGATCATCAGGGATCATGCTTGTGGAGGAATGATTGCTTATGCAGGTGAATGACATGAAGAGGTTCACGGTTTATGAGGAATCAAACAGAAAGAGTAGCCTTGAAAAATATACGAGGTCAGTATCATGAGCACATGAATTGATATGTGTGTTTATAATATGTATATGTCTATGTTATGGCAGGTAATGCCGAATGATACATCAATGAAATGAAAGCAATGCAATCTGCGACATGCTGGGACAAACATGGATAGTGGAAAGATTCTAGAAGCAAGGTTGCTTGGTAAGGATAGTGTGGTCTTAGGATGTGCAATACTAGTATTGTAAATGTAGCATATGCAGTATTGTGTATATATGATGTTGTGTGCATGCTACATAGCAGTACTGTGTACATATGGTGTTGTGTGCATGTTGCATATGCGATGTTACATACATATGGTGCTATGTACATGTTGGATATGTGATGTTGTGTACATATGGTGTTATGTACATGTTGTATATGCGATGCTATGTACATATGGTGATGTGTGCATGTTGTACATGTGGTGCTATGTACATATGGTGTTGTGTGCATGATTGTACATGTGATGTTGTATGCACGTGGTGTTGCGTACATGTTGTACATGTGATGTTGTGTGCAAGTGGTGTTGCATACATGTCGCGCATGTGGTGTTGTGTAATGATGTGCATGTGGTGTTATGTACATGTGGTTTTGTGTACATGTTGTATAGGTGGTGCGATGTACATGTGGTTTTGCATACACGTTGTGCAAGTGGTGTCGTGTACAAGTCATATTGTGTATGCGTTTTGCAGATGGTGTTGTGTACAAGTGGTACTATTGTACATGTGGTATTGTATGCATGACATACATGTTGTGTTGTGCTGTGTTGTGTGTTATGTAGTCATTATATCATGATGCATATTCGTTGTGTTGTACTCTATGTACATATATTTATTACGTTGTACACCGAGTGTAGGTGTATGTGTTGTGTTGTACACCGAGTGTAGGTGTATGTGTTGTGTTGTACATCGGGTGTAGGTGTAGGTGTTGTGTTGTATATTGGGTGTAGGTGTATGTGTTGTGTTGTATACTCGGTGTAGTTGTATGTGGTGTGTTGTATGCTAGGTAGGTGCATGTATTTTGTGGTATTGTAGATTGTGTGTGGGTGTATGCGTGTGATGTACATTGTGTGTATGTGTATATGGTTAAAGAGAAGGCATTGGGTGCTTGTTGAGTGTGGAAACCAATTTGGTGTGTGTACGGATAAAGGACAAAGGAAAAAACAAAGAATCAATTGAAGGATAAGTATCAATATTTTATTTCAATTTTAATTATGCATGTGATCTTTGACTCTGATTTATGATAGTTATGTGTGATTTATGAATTTGATTTATGATGGTTGCATTTTGAGCTAACCGAATGTGATATGTTTATACATGATGATTTGATCAAATAGCTAGTTTGTAACAACCCTCGTGAAAATTCCATGTAATAAAAGTTAATAAAGGCAAAATAATAACCATGGTTATGGGACACTTATTCCAAGCTGAATGTTGGGAAAAACATCCTAGTATGGGTGTTCATTCCGGTTATTATGGATAAGAAATTGGCAAAGGCAATGACAAAGGCTTTGTAAAGGAAAAATGACATTTTTGGCAATTTATTAATGAAGATAATGGAAATTAGGAGAAAAGGAAGGTGAAAGGTCACAGGTTGCATGTGAGGAGGAAAAATGAAGGAAAATAATGGAAAATGAAGAAAATAGAGGCCACATTAATAAAAAGGTTTCTATGGATTAGTTCATGGCTTTTGGTTAGTTTAGTTTTAGATTTATCTATCTATTCTCTCTGCCTCACAAGCTTGGACACCTAGATTTTTCTTGGAGCACTTCAACATTGGATCAAGAAAAGGCAAAAAGGAAAAAGAAAGTAAGGATCAAGCAAGGAAAAGCAGGATCAAGCAACTACAACAAATTATTTGCAGGTATTGATTTTCATGTATGATTTCCTTGCTAGTTTTGGCATGTATGGTTATGGACGTGTGTTCTTGGTTCTCTTGTTGTCATGGGCATGGGTTTTTCCAGGTGTGGCAGTGTTCTTCAACCTTGCCTTGCCATTTCCAGATAGCCATGGTATGATGGGGTTATCATGTTATGATTGAGTTGGATTTATAGATGGATTCGAAGCTAAGTGAGGTGGATCTTTGAATGAAAGAACACGTGGCCTAATGATCCCTGAACCGGACTATGGATTCTAGTAAAGAAATTGGCTTAGCGACCCCTGAATCGAACTGTGGGTTGCGGTAAATCCAGGTATTATGTGCCTCGATGGGCCTAGGAATCCTTGATTGGTGAATGGCCAGATATGTGGTGAATCCTAGAGGTGGTTTCCCTTGATCATGCCTATGAATCCTTGCCAACGAATGGCATGATATATGGTAAGGCTTGGAGGGTGGTATCTCGATTATGGCTTAGTGATCCCTGGATCAGACTTTGAATTATGGTAAAGCCTAGAGACTAAGAGACAAGAAAGTTCCTCATGGGGTAGGTGGAGAAATATAGTGGCATCCATGCTTGTTTATGGCCTGTGATCCAGTGAGAATTGTGGTAAAGCCTAATTCTATTGATGAGGGTGAGGTGGTTTAGCCTCGGGTAACCCTGGTTGGTTATTTTGGTTTGATTCCAACATTCATGTTTGGAATATGGCACAGGGGTGATTGGATGAAGAGAGATTTGTATGGTCGGGTGGAAAGTGGTAGTCCCATATTGGGTTGGCTAATGCATTAATTACTAAGAGTTACTTTCCTATTGGATTATATGTGGCATTTATGGCTATTGTATCCTCATTATTTCTGTTGTTTATATGTTGGTTATGAATATGTTTTATGACAGTGAAAATGTATGGTTTTCATCATGTTTTGATTTGTAAATGGTTGAGCAATGAATCTATGACCTAATAGATGATAATGCAGCTAATGTGATAAGGCATCAATGCTTCTTAGCAATTCACAGAAAAGTATAAGACCCCTATGCTCAGATCTGTTATTATGACCTGTAGAATGCATATTTACGACATGTGTGATGAAATGCCTGTCATGGCTAATAGGGGTCCAATCAAGTCTTTGTTCAAGAATCTGCATTGCATAATTTTCTCTATGTTTCTTTTCATTTATGTAAATTCCATGAACTTCTAGGATGTGACTAGGTCCTAGCACTAGAATTTAGCCTTAGATCTCGCAGTCGTTGGCATCGCATGGGCAGAAAAAGGCTACAGTCGCACTCAGGCAGGCTCATGGGAGCGATTGAGACCCTCAGTTTCTTGGAGGGCTTGGAAAGGGAGCGACTGGGGCTCTAGGTCCTTGAACTACTGAGTTTCCTCAGGGGTTGGTCACTTAGAAAGGTGGGGAAGCTCCTGGAGGTTCTATAGGATGTGTGGATGGTCATTTTGGTTGTGTTTTGTTAGTTCCACTTCCTTAGGGTGACCTAGTAGGTTGAATAAGATCATAGTATCCTCTCATCACATGTTTATCTAGGTTGGCCGGTTACTTGGGTAGATGTGGGAGGAGGGTGTTACAGAGTGGTTTCAGAGCAAGGTTCAACTCTTGGATTGGATGGGAGGTGCATGTTGGTCGTGCATTCATGTTGGTTACATATGCATTCTCATGGTTTTGGTCTATGTACTGGATGTGTATGCATGGTGTTGGTTATGGTCGTAGTGGTGTTGCCATGTGAAAAGTTAATGGCGTTGTTGGATGTGTTTATCATGATTTTATGTCGTTTATGCACTGGATATGCATGTTGATGTTTTTATGTAATGTGTATGCGTACGTGTCATACATATGTTGTTATGCATACAATAATATGGTTAGGGACCACTCTGAATCAACTATGGATAGGAGGATGGGACTAATGGGGCATATGGAAGTAGGTATCATGGTGGTCACAGGTCATATAGAGATGAAATGATCAAACATGGTAGATTCTTGGATATTCTGGATAGGAGAGGTGATGGACATAGGTACTATTCTAGTTCTAGTTCTGACAGGCTTTATGATCGTCCTCGTTATCACCCTTATAGTAGGAGTCCTAGGGATACTTGCCGGATGAGTTTAAGAAAGCGAAGCCACCTACTTTTGATGGAGATTTCAAGAAGCTTGAGGATGCAGAGGCTTGGTTACTTGGCATGAATAATTTCTTTGAACTGCATGAGTATACAGAGAATATGAAGGCCATAATAACTATCTTCAGCCTCAAAGGGAAAGCAAATATCTGGTGAGAAGATGTAAATAAGGTTAGATACATCAGAACATAAGAGTTGAGTTGGCATGAATTCAAGAGACTCTTCAGAAATCAGTACTTGTGAGAAATGTGCTACGACAGAAAAGCCAAGGAATTCTATGAGCTCAAAATGGAGTTGATGATAGATGAGGAGTATACAACCAAGTTAGTTGAGCTATTGAGGTATATAATATATCTTAAACATGAAAAGGCTAAAGTTTGGAGATTTGTTAGTGCATTTCCATTAGCATTTAGAGATTAGATTGAGTATGATGAGCCCCAGTCACTTGAAGAAGTTATTTGGAAACTAAAGCATTGTTATGAACAATCAAAGCATAAGACAAAATCTCAACAAGGATGGAAAGGGAAAGATAAAAGTAAAGGTAAATGGAAGCCGAAAAGAAAAATGCCTTAGAATGCGGAAGAGAAAGAGAATGTTGCACCACATAAGAAGTTCAATGTAGCTAGACAGGGACATGAGACACAACAATAGAATAAAGGTGATGGTACAGGACGGTTGGAGTATCAGACATGTGGTAAGGAGCATCTTAAGAGGGATTGGTCACAGAATCAGGGTGGTAGGCCTAAGATCTATACTACATAGGAAGCACAAACTGTTGGGGATGTTGGCCAGAGCATTCCTCGTATCTATGCAATGCTAGATAATAGGCAGGCAAATCATCATGCATCTGTCATTGAGATGAACGATAAGCTTTGTGATTAAGTTATTTCTATTTTGATTGACCATAAATATAATTATAGTTATGTTAACCCTGACTTGGTGGATAAGTGTGGTTTGAATAAAGAAGTGCATGCAGAATCTTGGTTAGTGCAGTCGGCTACAGGTACCAAGAAAATAGTTCATCATTGGGTAAGAACTTGTGCATTTGAGTTTAATCCTATGCCTACTTCAGCACATTTGAATGTATTACCGTTGGGATCATATAGTATGCTCTTGGATATGGACTGGCTATATCTTCATAGGAGCAAAGTGGATTTTTATAACAAATCCATTGAGTTCTTGGATGACAATGGGGAGCAGAGAATCTTGTAGGGTAAGAAGAAAGCAACATCAGTTAGGATGGTGACATCTATGTAGGAAAAACACAGTCACAGAAAAGGGTGGGTGTTATTTGTAGTACACATTTCTAGTGATAAAGGTAAGGAGGATGAGGATGCAGAGATATTGAGCAAGTACCCGATCTTACAACAATTTCAGGATGTGTTTCCAATAGTGGACTTCTCCATTGAGTTGGTACTAGGGGCAACACCAACATCAAATGAACCATACAGGATGAGCACTCCAAAGTTGATAGAGCTGAAGTTGTAGTTGAAGGAAATGCTTGACAAGGGATACATTAGGCCAAGTGTATCACCATGGGGTGCACCGATCTTGTTTGTGAAGAAGAAAGTTGGTACTCTCAAGTTATGCATTGATTATAGGCAGTTGAACAAGGTGACCATCAAGAACAAGTATCCATTGTCAAGGATTGATTACTTATTTGATCAGTTAAAGGGACAAACAATATTCTCAAAGATTGATTTATGATCTGGATATCATCAGGTATGCATCAAGGAAGAGGACATTTACATGAAAGCTTTCTGGTCCATGTATGGGAATTATGAGTTTGTTGTAGTTCCATTTGGTTTGACTAATGCTCCAGCTAGCTTTATGTGCTTGATGAATAGTGTGTTGCGTCCTTATCTGGACAAGTTTGTTATTGTATTCATTGATGACATTTTGATATATTCTAAGAATGAGGAAGAGCATGCCGATCATTTAGCAGCAGTGTTGAGACTGTTGAGAGAGAATCAATTGTATTCTAAGCTCAGTAAATGTAGTTTCTTTCAGACATAGGTACATTACTTGTGGCATGTGGTCCCCAAGGAAGGAATAACAATATATCTAGAGAACATAAGATCTATCATGGAGTGGGAAGTGTTAGCACCTAAATCCGCCTTAGGCTGAAAGAAGGCAAAATTCAGGGTAACCACAAACCACGCTCAGTCTGGTAGCTAGCCCTACCAGAACAGGAGAGGGCTCTCTCC
>APFE030272611.1:65474-76736 GCA_000404065.3 Pinus taeda | reverse complement strand
ATTGTTGTGTGTGGAGCATGATTGTTCAGAGGTCTTTGTTTCAGTCGGATGTATACCCCAGGAAGTTTTGTACACCCCTCCACGTGGGGGGGTGCGGGGAGGACTTGTCCCCCCCGCGGGGGTCTCGGGGGGCCGATCCCCCCCAGCTGGGGGGTTCGGGGGCCAGCGGTCCCCCGGCAGGGGCTAGGGGCAGTGCCCCCGAAGCTAAAAACAAATGTAAATTTGCCTTGTAAAAGTATAGTAATTTTCTAGTCAATCTGGGCCATTCATTAGGCGGATGATATGACGGTAGAACTTATGTTTAGTTTAGCGTTTTTTGCCCTAGAAGGCAACCCCTCTCTTTGTATGAGGGCATTGTATTTGAGGATGAGAGATATATGTGTATTCGGTGTGAGCGAGAAACAGAGAGGTGAGACTGTGAGAGAAAATAGAGGATATTACAGTGGATTTGCTGTAGGTTGTGTCTCTTCATTTTGCTAGATAATAGAAAGGAAGGACTGGCTATTCGAGGTGGACGTAGCCCAAACTGGGTGAACCATGTATATCTGTGTCTCTCTTGTTTTGTGTGTTTTCTGTGTTTATATTTCTGCAATATTTTATGTGTTCCATTGCTCCGTAATATTTAATTTTCTAACATCGAGGAGTTACTGATGAGGCTGCAGCACCAAACTATTGGTGTTCCTAGCCATTGGATGAGGCTATTGCGCATGATAGCTCAGGCTGTGACCTATTATCATGAGCATCATTAGGTTTACTTAGGATGTTTTTCTTTATGCATTTTGAGTTTCAAGGTCAGATGGCCAACATGTCTTGGACACAAATTTTGTAAAAACTTTAAAAACATCTATCTATTTTTCTTTTAGTGTTATGGCTATGTGAAATCCTATTCAACTATTGATGTGAATTGAAAAATTTACTTTTGCATGTGTTGCAAATGTCTGTTTAACACATAGTTTTCTACTGAATCAGTTAATGTGTTAAAGTCCCTGGAAATGTGTTGATATTGCATGTAATCAAAATGTCTTTCCAAGATACGAACTCTAAGTAACTTATGATAAATTGTTGGATTTCGGACGATATAAACATTTTTTAGTTGCAGTACGACAAGTTGTGAGTCTAGCCTAATGATGATTTAACGAATTCCAAATGAAATGGAATTAGAGAGGAGTTTGATCAATGCAATATACTCAATGATATTGTTCGTAGAACGACTAATACAAATCCCTTGAAAACTCACTAACTCGCCACTTGGAGTGAATATGGCCCATGCCGTAGAAGATAGGTTCTGCATACTATGACTAGCACCATCGACATAACCAACAAATGGTTCCAAAGATTCTGACATCTGCAACAAATGCAAAGTGGATTACTTAACCACATAAAAACTCTAAAAGTCACACTGACACACACATATGTAAACAAAGCATATATACAGTGCTTATTACTATGCAAAATCGGGCATAGTAACGTTTCAAATACAAGCCGTTACGGGGCTATGATAATGGAATCCCATCATAATCAACTTACTCATAAGAACCTTTTTCCAAAACACACTTGAAAATATAGGGGCCCATATAATGGTTCAAATTTCCCTACTCCTAGTTTATCATCTTCCTGATCATAAAGCAAGACCAGGTCTCTTTCTGAGAAAATGTGAGGCTTGACATTTTGGTCATATTACGCCTTTATCCGTTTCTTATGTGCCTCGTTAGCCAATGCGGCTTGACGACGAGTTTCATCTAGATAGATGAGCTCTAAGAAACGTGCTTCTTCTTCATAAGTGTTGAGTAACAGGTCAATCATGAGTTTTAATGACGAAATTTCACATTGTATAGGCAAGATTGCCTCCAGACCATACACTAATTGAAAAAGTGTGAATCTAGTTGCATTTCTCATTGAGGTTCGATATTCCCACAAAGACGAGTACAAGATTAAATGCCAATTTTATTTATAAAAACCTATCATTCTTTGGAGCATTTGCTTAAGGATTTTAGTGATAACTTCAACTTGTCCATTAGCTTGCAAATAATAAGGATTAGAACTATCATGTTGAAGTCCTAACTTGGTAGTCAATTCAGTCATCATATGGTTGCGAAAATGCAACCCATGATCTGTAACTATAGCTTGTGGTACACCAAACCATGCAACCACATGGTTGAAGAAAAAAAGAGTAGTTGTCTCACCGCTGTTGTTTAATGTAGGCATGGCCTTGGCCTATTTTGTAAAATAGTCCATGACGACAATTATATACTCATGCCCCATGGCGAAGGTAGGGTTATATGTCATAAAATGGATGCCCCATTTTGCAAATGGTCCAACAACGATGATAGGATGCAATGGTGTAGGTGGTAATCATGTTTTTTGGTCAAAAATCTGGCATGCATGACAACTTCTAAAAACTTCTGACAACTTCTGACAACTTCTGAAACTGTCTCATTAGCAACCGGCATACCGAATATTGGAGAACCATGGCACAAGAAATAGAAGGTTGATCGACAACATTATGAGCCTTACATTAAGGCCAGTTCCCTGAGGCAGCTCCAAAGAGTCTTTCCATTCCGATATTTGAAAGATGAATATGCTCCACTCATGAATTTGATCATGAAATATTTCAGCTGTGAGGGGAGGTTCTCTCGTTTATATGCCTATCAGATCAGGTTGCTCATGCACTTTACCAGGGTACGGATGATGAACATCCCATATTTCATTTGCAAGAACATAGAGAGGATGAACACCTTCATGTAGCACAAGACCCCTCACCAGCAACTTAACATTGTTTATCATTTTGCTCTTATTAAGATTTTGGTGGTTCATCAGCTGGGATTGTAGGGCATTACTTGGGATGACTTCATCTCCCTTGACCTCTTCAGCACTTCACAGGTATTATTAGAGGTTGAACATGAGATAGGTGGTCCTTCTCATCAGTATGAGTGCCATGAGACCACTACTATGCCAATATTCATCACCTATCAGAGAGGCAGTAGACATTTGTTTGCAGTAGCAAAGCGAGTGTTATCTCCACCCGGGGTGGAAGGGGCCTCGCTTCCGACATCGGCAACACGGGTACAGGACAAGGGCAAGAGGCCCATGCATGACAAGGGGCCATCAGGTGAACAAGAGGCCGAATTCATCCTCATTCATGATGATGATAAGATGTGGAGAGTGCCAAACTTAGGAGGACCATCCAGGAGCAGCAAACGGAGATCCAAGCCTTGTCTCTCAATTTGGAGAGGGCTAAGTGGATTATTAGGTATTTGGAGTAGAGGAAAAAATAGCTCGAGGACCAGCATGAGATCATGGAGCTGCAAAACATCCGTGAGAATCGCCAAGCCGCCCAACATAGGAGGATTGAGCTCACTCCATTAGAGCAAGAGATTAACAATGACCGAGAGTCTTGGCTCGAGCGTATCAACATTCACCTTGAGATACTGCTAGAGAAGGCTGACAAGGACAAAACCATATTGAGGCAGATGTTTTATCACTACAGGGCACGGAACATGAGTTCAAAGGCTCGGATAAGGAGTTTGAAGGCGAAATTTAGGAGAGCGACACAAAGACAAAAGAGGCAAAAGGAGCAATATCAACTTCGAATCTTGGCTGAAGCCTCTGTGGCCCAGCATAGCACTTCATAGGGAACCCCCAGCCCAAATTTCAAAAAATTTGGGGCAATTTTGATCACGTGACAAATTTTTGGGCACAAAACAGGGTTTTTCTCCCTGTGTGCTGCGCCACTGGTGCGGCGCTTAGGATTGGGAGCTCCAAATCACAAATGGTTTGCATTTTTGGATTCAACATGAAAAATCATGACTGCTGGTGCATGGACAAGAAGTTTGGGAAAGTTTTAAGTCCCTAGGAGGTCAAAAACACTCAAAAAATGACCTCTCTACCCCTATTTTGACACACAGGAAGCAGTCTTGGGAGATTGAAGTTTTGGAGGGGCAAATGAGCACCAAATTCAGAAATGCCACTTGTGTTGGAAAGTAGATAGGCAAGGCTTTCCAACAAGAAAACTTGGGCACAATTTGGACTCCAGAAGGTACCTCAAAATTGCCTCCAAAGTGGCACGGCGCATATAGTTTTGGCCACGGTGCATATAGACCCAAAGGCCAAAATCACTTCCGCTCCGCGACATTTCGATTCACGACTTTCTCCATGTGGGCCTGCTCATTTATACTACATTTTTCTCGGCACCTAAGGCAAAGTTTAAAGAGTATTTTCACTAAAGGTTGGCTTCTATCCAAGTGGCAAAGGAAGGTGAGCAGTCACCCAAGCAATTTGTCATTTTTGTAAGTTGCACCTGTCACTAATGGTTGGCTTTCCATTTCCATTTTGTAATGATTTGAAAAACTCCCCAACTATGGGTCGTTCTATTTCCCAATGGCATAGTCTATTTATTTATGCAAAACTATTTGCAAAGGGTGGGTTGTAATTTCTAGGAGACAGTGGGAGAAAAACTCAGTTCTTCATTGTATATTTTGACAGAGAATTAATGAAAGGCAGTGGCTCCGGTTCATGAGATTCATGTGGTGTGAGTGTAGCAAATGTGTTTTCTTTATGTTTCATATGTATTTCGTTATGTTTCACAGTTCATTCATATTCATTTCCAGTGAAATTTTCTAAGTAAGATAAGGTAGAATTCATGTTTATTGCTCTGCCTGTGGGAAAGTTTCACGTTATGTGTTCTTCTTCTGTTGAAAAGGATTCATGTGTTCATGCCCTTTTCACCCTCCTAAACAATCTTTCCATTTTGCATTATTTCAAATTTTAATTGCTAGACTTTCCGCTTGTCTTGCCTCATGAAATAATCTGTGCCTTTGTGTTAAATTCTCTATTCATGCTGTTCGTTGGTCCCATACATCCCAGAAACTCAGTCATTTATCAAAAATTGCCTCTTGTATCCATATTTATTTATTAGCTTAAAATCAATATTTCACTGCAAGTCATCTCAGACCATATCGTTTTGTTTATTCCTGAGCGTGACATGAAGAGAGCCCTATCCTATTCTGGTAGGGCTAGCTACCAGACTGAGCGTGGTTTGTGGTTACCCTGAATTTTGCCTTCCTTCAGCCTAAGGCAGATTTAGGTGCTAACATAGTGGTGACCATACTGGGGATCTAAATTACTCCCCTTACTTCTTCATAATTCTAAGCTTCCGGATGATAAGTTTAGGATTTGATAGGCTGAGTGAGTTGGTTGTGTCCTTTGATTTTTCTTAATAGCATGCTGGCTTCTAGAAGATATACCAGAGCTAATCCAAATCCAGATCCTCCATACATCTACGAAAATCCCAATTTGATTCCAAGAATTCGTCGTCAAGAGAACTCTATATCTCTCGTGTTCAAATCCCATTCATGCCCTGACATTTTTGAGTATCTTGAAGAGCTAGATTTTGATGAGCAGTTTGAAATATCATTGTTCGAGACCAAATCTGAAAGGGTGGTTGACTCTACTGTCCCCAATCCATAGTTTCTTGTAGACTTGGAAACTGAAAGGGCTAACTGGTCAATTGATAATTACATTGTGGCACAGCTTCAAACTCCAATTGATATCCCCCTACAAATTGCGCGCACTTCTCCAACACCTCCAAGGCCAAACCCACCAAGAGTGATGGCTGCTTGTTTTGCACCTCTTGCACTTCCTTAAGTTTTAGATGATATTCCCGCAGATTATCAAAGCAAAATCTCGTATTTTGATGGCACTCCTAACAACATTACCGCTCAGTAACATGTGGACAGAATGGTAGATTTCTGTGAACTTCACGAGATTGATGCAGAGAATGTGGCAATGAGACTCTTTGTACAGACGTTTGTAGGTGAAGTGAGGAAATGGTTTAGAGGTTTGTTGGCTGCACATATCGCTACCTTGGCCGAACTACAAAGACAATTTTTAGGCCGCTGGGAAGTGAAAAAGAATCCTTTCCAAATTCTGGCCGAATATGAGCAAATCAAATGAAATGTTGGTGAGTCGATCCAAGACTACTGCATTAGATTTAATTCTGTTTATAATGAAATTCCCGATCATCTAAGGCCACCTGTGGGGCTAGCCATGGTGAAATTCCCGGATGGTTTTAATGCTAACATGGCTTATCAATTAAGAGAGAGAGAACCGGCCACAATGGAAGACATGCAGAAGATCACGGTCAACGTTGAAGTAAATCTGCTGACCAAGAGGGCTAGGGCAAAGGCAGAAAAGAAGGTCACCGTAAAAGAAGAATCTTCCTCAGTAGATCAATTACTCGGAAGGTAGAGCAAATGCTTGAAAGGGTGAAACTTGACAAACCTGAGCCACAAGTTAGAAATCCTAACTTTCGTGGCCAGCAACAGCCACAATATAGGATAAGGCAGAGAGATCAGCGAGCCCAAGAGCAGACAGCACAACAACCAGTACAGCCACCTTTGCAGCAAAATTTTGTGCATGGACAGGAGTCAGATGAGGATGGAAATATAATAGGTGAAGAAAACCACTTCTTTACTCCTGATGATTTGCCTATTTATATTACCGAGGATGAGGAGTAGGCAGAAAGCTCGGCGGTACACAAAGATGCAGATTTCATTCTAGCCAATAACACCGTTTTGGAGGAAGAATCAAATGAGTACCAAAGAGGCTATATGAATGCTCTATTCGCCCAGCAACAACGATATTCACTTAGAAACAAAGATGTGCCGGTTAAACCAATTCAGAAGAGGAAGGACATTGAGGCATCAAAGAATGATTCATTAGTTACACAAAGGAAAGGAAAGGAGGCAATTGATCTGGGTAGCAGAAAATCACCATCAGCAGAAAAATCAAATAAGCCAATTGCATCAAAAGAAAAGGAAAGGAAAGAAATCCCAGTCAAAGAGGTAGAAAAGATTCTCGCTTTTAATTTAGAGAATGAAATTTCTAAATTGAAGGTATCCATTCCCTTGACAATGATGAGGAACAACAGTTATAGAGGGCAAGTATCTAAAATTTTGAATTTTGACCCAATGTCTGACATGGTGAATGTCAAAGATGATCAACCTGAAATGATTTTTGGGCCAACAACGAATGGTGAGTCTCATGATAATGATGTGCCACCTTTTTATATCAGTTGAAGATTGCATGATTTTGTGTTACATAATTCCATGTTCGATTCTGGAGCTTCTCACAATCTCATGCCCAAGGCTATGATGGATAAGCTAGGTCTGGACATCACCTGACAATACCATGATCCTATTCGTTTGATTCCAGCAGAGTAAGATGTATCGGGCTCATCAAAGACTTGGTTGTGAGTCTGGATCAACTCCCAATGAAGAATGTTTTGATGGATATTGTTGTAGCAGATATTCCTCCCAGGTTTGGCATGCTTCTTTCCAGGTCTTGGTTAGCAAAATTGAAAGGGACACTGCAACTAGATTTCTCCTATGCAACGATTCCGGTGTTTTTCCAAATGAGGAAATTGTATCGGGAACAAAAAATGAAATACATGATTACAAGCAAGGAGAAACCAATAAATCATCCGATTAATTATGTACATACAGATTTAGAGTCTTTTGTTTTGTATTCTGATAGTTTCAATGATATCGATAGTCAGTTAGTAGAAGCAGATGATATTCCAGAAATAACAGAAAATTTGAGAGGAGTTTTAAAGAGAGAAGGACAAGAACAGCAGAACATCGTTGAGCGATCAGCTGAAAGTAATGGACAACAAGCAGACAAAGCACAACAAACAGATTTTCAACACTTGCAAGAGGAGGAAGAAGGTTTGTGGACCATGGATTTCGATGGAGCAGTGGGAAATGATGGCGCTGGAATTGGGATTTGGGTATGCAATCATTTCTCCACCCCGAACAAAGTGCCTAGTAACGTGTGGGTATGCTCTTACAAGTTAGCTTTTGATTGTTCAAATAATGAAGCTGAGTATGAAGCTTTGATTGTTGGCCTAAAAATTCTAAGAAAGTTGAATGCTAAGAGGATTTCAATATATGGCGACTCTGAATTGGTGATTAAGCAGGTCAGAGGCGAATATCAAGCAAAGCATCCTCGGATGCGGGCTTATCGTAATGCAGTTCTAGACATCCTAAAATTATTTTCAAAATATACCTTGACATGTGTGCCTTGTATACAAAATAGCATTACTGATGCTCTTTCTAAGGTAGCAAGTAGTCTGAAGATCCCAATGAAATCCAACAATAAATTTGAAATCCATGTCAAGCATTGTCCGACAGTCCCAGAAAATCAGAGATATTGGCAAGTTTTCCAAGATGATGAGGAGATTGATGATTTTCTGCAAAACAAAGGTAAGTTCAAAGAAACCTCAATTGACAATAGTAAAGATAATGGTAAAGATGATGTGCAGATCAATGAAATGGAGTGTTGCAGCTAAAGAATAACGTTATTCCTAAAGGTTTGATACCTTTAGAAGAACTCTTTGATCAAGATGATGTAGCCCGCAAACCAACATTGCAGCCAACAGAGAAGGGTGTGGAAGAGGTCAATGTCGGAACAGCTGCTAATCCTAAAATGGTAAAACTATCTAAAGAATTGCCACAAAGGACAAATGACAAATATATCAGTTTGCTATCTTCATTTGCAGATGTGTTTGCTTGGGACTATTCTGACTTAAAGACATATGATACCAATATAATTTAGCACACTATACCCATTAAGCCCAATTAGAAACCTTTTAGACAGAAGTTGAGAAGGCTAAATCCAAAGCTGCTGCCATCAATTGAAAAGGAGATAAACAGGTTGTACAAATCAGGGATCATTGTTCCCATCAGATTTTCGGATTGGATCTCTAATTTGGTGCCCGTATGAAAGAAGACAGGTGAGATTCGCTTGTGCATTGATTTTAGAAATCTCAATAAAGTTTTGTTGAAAGACAACTATCCACTGCCCAAAATCGACCATATACTTTAGCGAGTAGTGGGAGAATCTTGTATGTCACTACTTGATGGTTATTCTGGATATAACCATGTTTCTATCCATGAAGATGACCGAGACAAGACAGCATTCACCACTCCGTGGGGAACTTTTCATTACGCTAAAATGCCTTTCGGTTTGAAGAACGTGGGTGCCACATTTCAGCGTGCAATGGACTTGGCTTTCGCAAATGAGAAGGATGTCTTTTTGGTTGTGTACCTGGATGATCTGACGGTGTTTTCCAAATCTGATGAAGAGCACATGTACCATCTAAAAACTGTCTTTCAAAAGTGCAAAAAATATGGCCTGTCACTGAATCTGAAAAAGAGCTTGTTCGCCATGGAGGAAGGCAAACTACTCGGGCACATTATCTCAAAAGATGGCATTCATATTGACCAAGCACGTGTACAAGCAATTCAGCAAATCGATCTGCCCCAGAATAAGAAAGAGATTCAATCTTTCAATGGTAAAATGAATTTTCTACGCTGCTTTGTACCTAATCTTGCAGAGCACTTAAGAGAGATTACAAACATGCTTAAGAAGGACAACCAAGTAAAATGGACGGAGGAGGCTGTAAAATCTTTCAATTTAGTCAAATTGGCTCTTTCTTCAGCTCCAGTTCTAGTCAACCTGGATTACACTCGGGATTTTATATAGTTTTCATTCACTTCGGAGCATACTATGGCAGCTGTGTTATTGCAGAAAAGAGATGATCACGAAAGACCAATTGCTTTCTTCAGCAAAGCCATAAGAGATGCAGCCTTAAAATACAACATCATTGAGAAGCAAGCCCTTGCACTTGTGAAAGCATTGAAAGATTTTTAGGTATATATTCTGCATTCTCATATTTTGGCTTATGTTCCTAACGCTACTGTCAAAAATGTTTTAGTGCAGACCGATCCGGAAGGAAGACGAGGCAAGTGGATTGCAGCTTTGTTGGAATATGACATGGAAATAAAGCCCACAAAGCTTGTTAAAGGACAGGGATTGGCAAAGTTAATGGCCGAATCAAACTTGCATGCCTTAGACATAAATCTGATCGCTGCTATGTTCAATGAGAATGAGGAAGGTTCGTCAATTCAAGTATCTGAAATGTTTGCTCTTTCTCCGTGGTATTCAGATATCATATATGTGCTTAAAAATTTGTCACCACTACCCGGCATGACTAGAAACAAAGCTAGAACTCTCAAATTGAAGGCTGCCAAGTTTTGCATTTTAAATTCTGCACTTTATTGGAAAGATCCCGATGGCATTCTGTTAAATTGCTTGGTGGAAAAAGAAGCAAAGAAGGTCACGGAGGATTGCCACGAAGGAGACTATGGTGGTCACCTTTTTTGGAAATCAACAACAAATAAAATCCTGAGAGCGGGATACTATTGGCCGACATTGTTTGCTGATGCATATAAGATGGTCAAGAGCTGTCATAAGTGTTAGATTTGTGAAGGGAGGCAGAAGTTACAGCCTTTACCACTCAATCCCATTGAAGTGAGTGCCCCTTTTCAGTAATGGGGGTTGGATTTCATTGGTGAAATTCATCCCGCTTCTTCCGGTCAGCATAGATGGATCCTCATAGCAACATATTATTTCACAAAATGGATCGAAGCAATTCCCACCAGACAAGCTACAGATGCGGTAATTATTTCATTCCTTGAAAATAACATCTTGTCTCGCTTTGGTTGCCTGAATAAGTTAATCACTGATAAGTTTTGTCATAAATATCACATCATTTTGGGTCACTCAACTGCCTATCATCCGCAAGGAAATGGATTGGTGGAGTCTTCTAATAAATCATTGGTCAACATCATCAAGAAGCTGCTGGAAATAAACAAGAAGAGTTGGCATAAGAGGTTGGTCAATGCACTTTGGGCAGATCGGGTCAGTCAGAAGAAATCCATTGGTACGCCCCCTTTTGAGCTTGTTTATGGATTTGATACAGTATTTCTTACATCTCTCGCAGCCCCGGTAGTCAAACTTCTTCATGAGGCCAGTAGTGAAGATGATCCTATGCAGAGAAGGTTGAATCAAATGGTCCACTTACAGCAGACCAGAGAAGAAGTCTTCCAGAACACATCCAAGTTGCAGGAGAAGATTAAGAAAATTTATGACAGAAAAGCAAAGGCAGACAAATTGCAGTTGGATGATGTGGTGCTGAAGTGGGATGCAAGGAATGAGGAAAAGGGTAAACATGGTAAGTTCGAGAATCTCTGGAAAGGTCCCTTCAAGATTGCAACATATCGGGGTCATAATGCCTTTCTTCTGAAGGAAATGAACGGGGAAGATTGTCCAGGAGGGCCAATCAATGGTCGGCTGCTCAAGCGGTACCATTTCTGAGTTATTAACGCTGCTTCCACTGTCACTATAAATACCATTTTATTT